>QRFJ01007098.1:0-59748 GCA_006176705.1 Cocos nucifera
ACTTTTAGACCTAATTAATATTCCATAAACTTAATTCTTAATTAAGTTGGGTTCATAAACAAAATATGCACAATAAATCCTAGGGTTTCAGGATCTAGGGTTTTGCAGAAAGTAAGTTTTGGGTTTCTGATTAAGGACGAACACGCAGCACCCCTACACGTCATAAGAACACCCCATCGAATGGGAAGAGAGGGCCTTCAAATCCTTCTTCGTTCTTATGACCGGACGGCCAAGAGGAACGCCTTAATCAGGAACATGTAAATCTACAAAACAGTTATAGATCTATATC
Organism: Cocos nucifera; assembly: GCA_006176705.1. Classification (NCBI taxonomy): domain Eukaryota; kingdom Viridiplantae; phylum Streptophyta; class Magnoliopsida; order Arecales; family Arecaceae; genus Cocos; species Cocos nucifera. The sequence goes on from QRFJ01007098.1 coordinate 290, forward strand.
ATATATCTCATATACAAATTTAGATCTAATCAAGGCATATTTTGCATACATCTCATGTATCAATTCATGCATGTTTTCAGATCTAAATTATCACATAATAATCTAAAAAATTAGATTTAAATTGATCTAATCAAAATAAATTCTAATCTAGACAATTATGTAGAACTATTCTACAATTAGTCTAGTCATGCATCTATCATATCTCATATGATATTTAAAATTAAATAATTTTTATTTTCTGTTTATCAGATGTTATTATAACACTTATAATATCAAAAAATAGTAAATAAGAAGATCTAAAATATGATTTAATCAGATTAAATCAAAGACATGCAAAACTATTCTATAGAACTATTCTATTCTAGAACTAGTCATGCATATCTTCATGTTCTTAGATCCAAATCATTTAATTTTAATTTTTTCTGATTTCAGATCTGATCACATCTCATGTGACATCTGAAATCACTTTATTTTATAATTAAAATAAAATTAAAATCAGATCTAAACAATTTAGAACCATGGCTCTGATACCAGTTGAAGGGAAATCCTGATTTCCCGGTCCAGGTTCGTCCAGATCTGATCAGATCAAGAGATATATTTCAAAAATTTTCTCTTGATCTCAATCAGATCTTGATAAGTTTTAGATCTGATTCTTATTATTTTAATAAATAAAATAAAACAAGATAAATTAAATCAAATTTAATTTACCTGATTTGGGTAATCCTATTACCCTATAGATGATCCTGATTGCAGCGGAAGGTTCTGGATCTTAGCCATGCAAGCGCCTGGCCTCTACCGGTATCCACTCGAGTTGGATCTAGAGATCCTCTTCTTCTCTATCACACCTCCAAAAATCAGATCTGGATCTGATCTGGAGGATCTTCAAAACTCTTTTGAAGATCTGCAGTCGTCCTTTTGCAGCAGCGCAGCCTTCTTGATTTTGATCGCCTTTCCTTGATCTGAATCGCACCAATCTAAATCCAAAACACTTTTGGACGTGGAGAGCAAGGGGAGAAGAGACTATGGCATGGAGAAGGAGGGGAGAGGCAGCCTTGGGGCATGGGAAATCTCTCTTTCACTTATTAGGGTTGGGCGCAGGGTCTTATTTATAGACCTCTTGTGATCCAACTCCTCTTCCTCTCAACCAATCACAACCCTTTGTGAAATCAGATCTAAATCTGATTGGTTGGAATAGAGACCCCTGGATTCCTCCTTAGAGGGCACCTAAGACCAGTCAAACTGGATTCTTAGTAGAACTCTGATTGGAATCCAAAAGGGAGGTGGAGTCCTTGTCCAACAAGGACTCCTAGGCGCCTCCTACTTGGGCTCACGCCACCCTTGGCGTGCGCCCTTCTCCTTGCCAGGTTCTAGTAGGGGGACAAGCCCCCACCAGCTCTCCAATAGGTGCATGACATGTGGTCAAAAGTCAAAGGGTCAATAGGTCAACATTTGACCAGTCAAAGGTAGACTTTTGACCAAAGTCAAAGAACAAGAAATGGCAGGTGACCAAAAATGGCAGGTAATGTCTTACAAATAAGACAACCTATTCTGACTTGGACAACCTCCAGTCAGACCATATGAAGGCCTCTGATTGAGCACAAACTCCTTTGGCTCAGTCAGGACAACTTATTTATGATAGTAAAAGAAGAACGTTAGGTTCAATCGAGTGCTAGCACGATTTCCTTGAACCTAATTGAATCTCATTCAGATCAATTGAACTAGATCAGTTCAATTGATGATCACCAGATTCAAACCCTTGTTTGTGTGACCCAGTTAGGTTCAGTTCTGTATGGTAATGGGATATGTCATGATCTCTATCATAGACATCATCGAAACTCCTTTCGATGGATCAGAACTCTTCTGATTCGAACAGCTAGAATGATCGATCATCTAAATCATTCTAATTGCTCCCAAAATCCACCAGTGACACCTAGCAGTATATGGTGGCAACCCATCAGAGCTGAATGTGAACCTCTTGGTGCAGCTACCTGTGTGATTCAGTTCTTCTATCTTGAGCCCCGATCAGATTAGGGTTAAGGTGAACTCGTTAAACCCTAGTCTCTGTCATATGATGTAATCATTCGATTCGAGTCCAATGTGAAAATCTAAATAGAAACTCTTTCTATTATTTCACTCTACCATGGCCATGGATTTCTGGACTTGATTCTCATGATCATCATAGGGCTACTCCTCTACCACCGAGGTAGATAGATCCCATCTTGATGCAATCCAGTTCCTACAATGAACATGCTATAGCCAACATACACCTCAGGGTTCCATATGGCTAGGAGACCGAGTAATGGTGTAGTCAAACTATAACACCCTCAAGGTGAACTGCCGATGCATCTCAGGTCAAAGAACCAGACACACTACTGCAGCATCGAGTCAGTCATTGACGAGAAGGTAGACTTCCTAATGACTACTCGAGGTGGTCACGCTCAGTGCCCTCGTTCTCTAACGAGTACCTGTACTCTCGCTCCGGTGTCTCCACACCGTAGACTCAAGACTCATCTACTAAAGAGAAGCGATCGTACACCAACCTTCCGGATCAATCACCATCCTCGATCGTACACCAACCTTCCGGATCAATCACCATCCTCGTGATGATCTATGGTCGGAAGCTGTTTATGAGTTAATAATGATTATTCATGTCTTAAATTTTTAACTCTTGAAAATATGAATTATCATTACCATTAACTCAAAGGATGTATCACAGACACTAAATACACAGGTGTGATAGAAAATAACCCATTTCATTAATTATAGTCAAAATTATAATTTTGCCCCTAGAAGTGTATTACAATTGTCAGCCAATTCTGGCTTCTAGGGCACATATATCTAACACTAACTGGGTCACACAAACAAGGATTTGAATCTGGTGATCATCAATTGAACTGATCTAGTTCAATTGATCTGAATGAGATTCAATTAGGTTCAAGGAAATCGTGCTAGCACTCGATTGAACCTAACGTTCTTCTTTTACTATCACAAATAAGTTGTCCTATATGAGCCAAAGGAGTTTGTGCTCAATCAGAGGCCTTAATATGGTCTGACTGGAGGTTGTCCAAGTCAGAATAGGTTGTCTTATTTGTAAGACATTACCTACCATTTTTGGTCACCTGCCATTTCTTGTTCTTTAACTTTGGTCAAAAGTCTACCTTTGACTGGTCAAACGTTGACCATTCACCCTTTGACTTTTGACCACATGTCATGCACCTATTGGAGAGCTGGTGGGGGCCTGTCCCCCTGCCAGAACCTGGCAAGGAGAAGGGCGCACGCCAAGGGTGGCGTGAGCCCAAGTAGGAGGCGCCTAGGAGTCCTTGTTGGACAAGGACTCCACCTCCCTTTTGGATTCCAATCAGAGTTCTACTAAGAATCCAGTTTGACTGGTCTTAGGCGCCCTCTAAGGAGGAATCCAGGGGTCTCTATTCCAACCAATCAGATTTAGATCTGATTTTACAAAGGGTTGTGATTGGTTGAGAGGAAGAGGAGTTGGATCACAAGAGGTCTATAAATAAGACCCTGCGCCCAACCCTAATCAAAAGTGAATGCAATTGAGAAACCCCACGCCCCAAGGCTGCCTCTCCCCTCCTTCTCCATGCCATAGCTTCTTCTCCCCTTGCTCTCCACGTCCAAAAGGTGTTTTGGACTTAGGTTGGTGCGATTCAGATCAAGGAAAGGCGATCAAAATCAAGAAGGCTGCGCTGCTGCAAAAGGACGACTGCAGATCTTCAAAAGAGTTTTGAAGATCCTCCAGATCAGATCCAGATCTGATTTTTGGAGGTGTGATAGAGAAGAAGAGGATCTCCAGATCCAACCCGAGTGGATATCGGTAGAGGCCAGGCGCTTGCGTGGCTAAGATCCAGAACCTTCCGCTGCAATCAGGATCATCTACAGGGTAATAGGATTACCCAAATCAGGTAAATTAAATTTGATTTAATTTATCTTGTTTTATTTTATTTATTAAAATAATAAGAATCAGATCTGAAACATATCAAGATCTGATTGAGATCAAGAGAAAATTTTTGAAATATATCTCTTGATCTAATCAGATCTGGATGAACCTGGATCGGGAAATCAGGATTTTCCTTCAGTAAGTGGATCTTCAAAAGAAAAAAAGACATAGACGGAAAGATGGAGATCTATAAAACCTGTCTGGTTGCTAAAAGGTATCGATAATATTATGGTGTAGACTATGGTGAGACATTTTCTCCTATGCTAATGCTCAAGTTCATTTGAATTATGCTTACAATAGCTATCCATCTAGACTATAAAATCTGACAGTTGGATGTAAAGATGGCTTTCCTGAATGGAGAGCTAAATGAAGAGATGTATATGATACACCCTAAAGGATTCACAAATGAGTCTAAGATATGTAGGCTTCAAAGGTCCATTTATGGATTGAAGCAGGTATCTCAGAGTTGGAACAAATATTTTGATAGGATGATCAAAATATATGACTTCGTTAAAAATGGAGAACAGCCCTACATATATAAGTGGGCTGATGGTGTGGTAGTTGTATTTTTTATATTGTATGTGGATGACATTCTCTTAATTGAGAATGATGTCTCTGTATTATAAGAAATAAAGATTTTGCTGTCATCATAGTTCTACATGAAGGATCTAGGAGAAGATTCATACATCTTAGTGACTGCTTGTCGTTAGAGCATCAAACGATAATTAAAACTGATCTATCTATTAATTAGAATAGTAGTGAGTTGGATGTCAATTTTCTCGAGGATTGAAGGCTAAGTTATGTTTAATTTGATTAAAAATAAATAAATTAATTTTAAAGCAAAAATTTAATTAAGTATATTAAAGAGAGGTAATCAAAAATTTAGTAAATTAAAGCAAAAATAAAAAAGCAAATACTTAATTAATTAAGGATTTTGAATTAATAAAAAATATTCTAAAATTTGAATCCATCTCTAATAGAATTATGGTAATTTTTTTAATGCAAAAATTGATATTTTAAAGAATTTAGTTATGATTATAATTTATTTTCTTAGAGTATGAATTATATCTTTTGATTATAATCCATCTCTATGAAATCATAAATTATTCAATACTTTAATTCTTAAAAATTTAAAATATAAATTTTAATAATTTTTGAAATAAATTATTAAATTAAGTATAGACTGTATCTATCGATCACAACCCATCTTAATGAATATAATTTATTTAGATTAATAATAAGCATGCTATAGAGTTAAGATTTCATGCATAAAAATAAATTTCATTAAAAACTAGGCATGAGAACATGTTTGCATAAAAAAAATTATAAAAGATAAAGAAAAAAAAATTACAACCCATATTTAGAAGACTTTATCTACTCTCCCAGAATTTAGCTCCTTAGCCATGCATGGTCGACGATTTGCTCGCTCCCGGCATCTTTAGAGCTCCATTGATTAAAAATTGGAAGAAGAAAGAAGGAAAAAATAAGGAGGAGAAGAGAGAAAAAGAGAGAAAAAACTCTATTTTTCTTTATTTTTTTAGCTTAGAAGACTTGTTCCTAGGCTATGGGAGTAAGAGTGCTCAAATAGAGGAGGAAACAAGGTCTTCACAGTAATTTTTGGAGTCAAAATCCAAGTCTAGATCGATTTTAAACACCCTGAAGCTTCCTGGCCATTAGATCTTGATCAAACGGTCTAAAATCAACTCAAAAACCATCAAGATTAGCTGCTTATGAAGGAACCAGATCTGGGGTTTCATGGGTAGATCTTGAAACTTTTTCAAGATCATATAGTAAAAAATTTAAATAAATTAAATATTTATTTAAATAAATATAAAAATACCTAGATCTCAGACCTATTACATGATAAATGCATGATATTAAATCAAAAATTAAAAATACAAAGGAGAAAAAAAGGTTGATCACATCAACCTAGATCAATACTATATCTAATGTAGGTATGAAATCAATAGATTAGATCTATTACCTGTGCAAGTTAGACATTCTAACTTGCTGATCTAGGCTTGAGGATGAAGTCACGAGCTGCACACACATCCAACCTCTTGGAGTCGTCCACATGAGCCCACGAATATGATCTGAGATCCTAATACAGGAAATCAGCACAGCATGCTAGTACTTGAAGAAAAGGTTGATCACATCAACCTAGTTCAATACTATATCTAATGCAGGTATGAAATCAATAGATTAGATCTATTACCTATGCAAGTTAGACATTCTAACTTGCTGATCTAGGCTTGAAGATGAAGTCACAAGCTGCACACACATCCGACCTCTTGGAGTCATCCACACGAGCCCACGAATACGATCTGAGATCCTGATGCAGGAAATCAATACAGCATGCTAGTATTATGCTGATCTCTCTTCGATGGTCAATCCGATGTTTTCTTCTTCAAAACTTGGACTCTCCAAAATATTAGAATGAAGAGGAGAGTTTTCTAATCTGAGACTCTCTCAGAAAAAAACTCAAAAGAAGGAGGAGAGATGAAGAATAAAATAGCCCTAAAAGAAGACCCTCTTCTTCTTCTCTTTTCTCTCACCTAGATACCTAGTTTGATGCCTATGGAACCCCCACACCCAAGGACCCTCCTCCTTTGATTTTTGCACACTCCAAACCTCTCCCAAAGCTCTATATTCCATAAAAAAATCAGACCATAATTCATCCTAAATTTATAGAAAAAGAAGAGTCCTTTTCTAGTTCAAAAACTAGATAAGGCAGGACTAGATTTGGCAAGTGGTTGGGGCACCCAACTCTTGGGCACCCCTCCTCTGATTTTTTTGGTAAATTTAGCAAGGAGAGGCACACAAAAAGCCTCTCACTCACATGGAATTAGGGAGAAAAATTAGGAGATGGGCGGCACATATGGAAGGAGATGTTTTGGTTTATAAGTATTTTATCTTATAGAATCCTAAATCAAAACTAGCTTCCTCTTAGACTTGGTCAACCACTAAATAAACATATGAGAATAAGAGGGAGAGAAAAGGCATGCGTGAAGACTAGAGAGAGACTCTCTGTCCCATAAAAAGAGAGGGCATGGGGTGTGGAGGGCTAAGGTGGCACAAGGTGGAATCCTAGTCTCATTAGGATTCCATCTATGACTTGGTCAAACATGATTTCTCAAACCAAATTAAATCAAAACAATATCAACTAAATTAAATTAGATTCTAACCCAATTAAGGACTTAACTAAATTAGATTAAATTAGATTTAATTCTAATTTAATTTTCTAATCAAATTAGAAAATTGGGTTGACCCGAGTCCTAGTTAGACTAGGACTAGTTCTTCCTTGCACTTGGCTTATCCAATAAGTCAATTAGACTTGATACAATCAAGCCCAAACCAAATCTAATTAAATTATATCTAATTAGACTTAATTTTAGTCCTCTGATTTAATCAAATTAAGCTAATTAGTAATCTAATTGCTAATTGATCCTCCTGCAATACTTGCACTAGGTTAAACATCAATCATATTGATTGTTTAACCCTATAACGATTCTTAATCATTGATCAACCATCCAATCAGATCATCAGCTCTAATGTGTGTGACCTCATGGGTCCGAACCTAAGCTAGTAGCATAGGAATAAATTTCTATACCAATCAAAGTGACTATCTAGCAATGGTATCTGACAGCTAGATAGGTCGAATGTATAGAACAACATCCTTAGAACCCGTGCGGATATAATTTCCATATAATTCATCCCCTTGACCAAAATGCTCATAGGACACCTCAGAGTTTCAACTATTAACTTTAATCAGGTTGTCCACATTGTATTTCAAAATATCAAATCCATCTGATGGATTACCCTGACCAAGGTTTTGGTATATTGACATACAGTGATACATTCTTCTCCAACTCTTGGAGTGGTCAATTCCATCTTGATCACACTCTAACTTCGTAAGTACTTGACTGTGCCCAAAAGCCTTCTGTCACTTAATTAAAAATTTAATTAGTCCAGTACCAAAGCATAGTGAGTTGCTTGCAAGCCACTGAGATGATCTCAGGTCTAAGGGATACTTATACCTATATCCCATCAGAGACATTCTCGATAGCAGAATGCTCTGGAGTTGGTCACGTTCAATGATGATGTACCCATATATCTCATCCATATGTCATACCAGTATCTCCACACTCCTTGGTTAAGAGGACAACCAACCTATATGGCATATAGTGACCTATGCTCGATAGACGCTGTCGTCCTAATTAGCAGCCTATCATTTAGTCGTGAACAAATTTAAGGACTAATCAATAAATCCTCTCTTTATCGAAGCTAGATAGTCCTAAGGACTTCATCATAACAATGCAGTTCGCTAGAAGATGAAAAATATTTGTGATGAATAAAAAGCCAAAAATATATTTTATTTATTAATGAATCAATTATAGATACAATGTAGCTCAATCGTCAATAGGCTGATGATTGGCTTTGGAACATATTTTCCAATAACTCTCACTTGTCCTAAAGCCACTCAGCACAGTATCTAATACCCATCTTTGACTTGTGGTTGTCAAACTCCTTTATCGTCTGGGCTTTAGTGAAGGGGTCGGTTAGGTTCTTCTTTTCATTGATCTTCTAAAGGTCGACATCACCTCGATCCATAATCTCCCAGATCAGGTGGAAGCGATGCAGAATGTGCTTCGTTCACTGGTGTGCCTTCAGTTCTTTCGCTTGAGCAATGGCATCAGTGCTGTCGTAGTAGAGTAGGATCGAACCATCAAGGGAGGGTGCTACTCCAAGCTCGATGATAAACTTTCTCAGCCACATAGCTTCTTTTGCAGCATCTGATGCTGCCACATACTCTGCTTTGCAAATAAAGTCTGCCATAGTATGCTGCTTGGAACTCTTCTAGTAGTTGGGTCCACCATTCAAAGTAAAGATATATCCTGACACGCTTCTACCGTCATCATGGTCAGATTGAAAGCTGAAGTCTGTAAACCCTATAAGTTTCAGATCTGACTCACCATAAATCAACCATTGGTCCTTAGTATTTCTCAAATACTTAAGTATGGCTTTAACCACTTTTCAATGGTTTTCTCTGGGATCAGATTGGTATCTACTCACTACTTCTATTGAGTATGCCACATCTGATCTTGTACATGTCATGGCGTACATGATAGATCCTACTATCGAAGCATATGAAACTCTACTCATATGCTCTCTCTCTTCAGGAGTTGTCGTACAATCCTTCTTAGAGAAAAATTTCATGGCCTATTGGAAGATAATCCTTTTTGAAATTCTCCATACTGAACCTCTTCAACATAGCATCTATGTACGTGGACTGGAATAACCCAAGCATCCTTTTAGATCTATCCTTGTAGATCTTCATCCCTAGGATGTAGGATGCTTCACCCAAGTTCTTCATGGAGAACTATGATGACAACCAGACTTTTATTCCCTACAGTGCGAGGATGTCATTCCCAATTAAAAGAATGTCATCCATGTAGAAGACAAGGAATACAACTACTGGACCATTTGTCCATTCGTAAATGCAGGGCTCTTCTTCATTCTTAACGAAGCCATACATTTTGATCATCCTATCAAAATGCATGTTCCAACTCCGAGATGCCTGCTTCAATCCATAAATGGATCTCTAATGCTTGCATACCTTGAACTGATCTATGGATATGAATCCTTCAGGTTGTATCATATACACCTCTTCGGTCAGCTCTTCATTTAGAAAAGCTATCTTCATATCCATCTGCCAGATCTCATAGTCTAGATAGGCAGCAATGGCAAGCATAATCCGAATGGACTTAAGCATTGCCACAGGGGATAACGTCTCATCGTAGTCAATACCATAACGTTGACGATACCTCTTGGCAACCAGACAGGCTTTATAGGTCTCCATCTTTCCATCTATGCCCCTCTTCCTTTTGAAGATCCATTTACACCCAATGGATTTAACCCCTTTGAGTGGGTCAATCAATGTCCACATATCATTGACCTTCATGAACTCCATTTTGGATTTCATGGCCTCAAGCCATCTTTTGAAATCAGATCTCTGCATAGCATCCATACAGGTGATCGGATCCTCATCGTTTTCATTGAGTTCGATGGGATCACCGTCCTGAATCAAAAAATCATAATATCTGTCTGGATAATGTGGTACTCTACCGGATCACCTTAATGGTGCAAATAAACTAGACTCCAGATCTGATCTAATCAAATCCAACTCTAGTTCAGCAATAGGTGTCAATTTTTCTACCTATTGAACTCCATCAAGTTCAACCTTAGAGGCATCAGTTCCTTCACCAAGAAACTTTTTTTCCAAAAGATTGTCCTAAGGCTGACGAACACTTTTTGTTCATCAGCATGGTAAAAATAGTATCCTTTGGTCTCTTTTGGGTACCCTATGAATGTACACTTGTCAAACCTAAGTCTAAGTTTGTCCGTAACTAACCGTTTGACATAAGCCGGGCACCCCCAAATCTTAAGGTGTGAAAGTGCCGGCTTACGCCCTATCCATATCTTATATGAGGTTTTAACTATAGACTTACTTGGAATCCTATTTAATAGATAACAAGCCAATTTGAGTGCATATCCTCAGAAGGATATCGGCAAGCTGGCAAATCCCATCATCGATCAGACCATGTCTAACAGAGTCCAATTTCTTCTTTCAGACACACCATTATGCTATGGTGTTCTAGGAGGAGTCCATTGGGAGAGAATTTCATTCTCTCCTAGATATATGAGAAACTCATTAGAAAGATATTCTCCTCCTCGATCAGACTGAAGAGTTTTAATACTCTTTCAAGTTTATTTTTCTATTTTACTTCAGAATCATTTGAACATTTCGAAAGAATTCAACTTATATTTCATCAGATAGACATATCCATATTTGGATAGATCATTTGTGAAAGTGGTGAAGTAGATATATCCACCTTTAGCACTTGTGCTCATTAGTCTACATATATCAATATGTACTAGACCTAAGACCTCATTGGCTCTCTCATCTTTTTCAGTAAAAGGTGACTTGATCATTTTACCAAGAAGGCAGGACTCATAGGTTGGAAGTGATTTACAATCATTAACTTCGAGGATTCCACTTGAGTCAACTTATTTATTCTATTCTTATTTATATGACCTAGCCTACAGTGTCATAAGTAGATATCTGATATACTATCTAATCAAGGATGCTTGCCAGTAAAATAGACTACATTAATAGATTGTGATAACATATATACACTATTATTCAATTATCCACAAAAAGCAGTAACACCATTCATAATGACATTACAAACTTATTTTTTTATTGATTGTTCATGGCCAAAAGGCCTACAGAAATAATATTTAAAAAGAAACTAGGACAGAAATGACAATCACTAAGAACAATGGTATAAGATTCAAATACAAGTTTCAAAATTTCTAAAGCTACAACTGAAACTGGTCTTCCATCTCCAACATTCAGGAATCTTTCACCTTGCTCGTATCTTCTACTGACCTGCATCCCTTGCAATGAATTGCAAATATGGTAAGGGCTACCGGTATCCAATATCTAGTCAATAATATCATAAATAGAGAAATTGCAAGGAGTTATCATATAAATACCTTGTCCAGCAACAGCTTGCTTCTTTCTCTACCTGTTCGGATCTAGGAAGGCAATGTACTGAGGATAGTTCCTCTTCTAGTGCCTCCACTTCTTGCAAAAGAAGCATTCAGCATGACTCTTATCGGGCTTGATCTTCCTGATCTGGTCCTGCACTAATGTCCCTGTCTGAACTTGCACCTTCTTTATTTTCTTCTTCTTATTCTTCTTTCTTTTTCTGAAGGATCGAGAACCAAAAGACGAAACTCCCACTAAGTTCATCGACTCTTTATAGAGCTGGTGATCCTTCTCAAAGTTCTGAAGTAACCTCAGTAAGCCATGGTAGTTTACTTCAGGCTTTGTTATTCTGTAATGAGTAAGGAAAGGGAGATAGGACTTTGGCAGCGAGTTCAATATTGCATCTTTCCTAAGTTATTTGTGCAAGAAAAAGCTGAGTTTGCTCAAGTGCTTTATCAGCTCGATCATGTACAGTACATGATTAGTGATAGAGGCTCCATCCTACATTCTAGCATTGAAGGTCGTGCAACTAGTCTTGTGCCTCTCAATGTCATAGGATGTGCCAAAAGAATCCTTCAACACTTGGAGTATTTCATTTGGCTGAGCTATCTCAAACCTATGACTGAACTCATCGCTCATCACAACCAGCATAATACAGTGCATCATAGTTCGATCACTAAGCCACTTCTGATAAGTGTCTCTGACTGTTTCACGTGCATTGGCAGTTGGCTCCTCAAGAGCAAGATCCGTTAGCATATATAGGATCCATTCATGCTCCAGAACAATCTTCAACTTTTGGTACCAACTGCCAAAGTTGGATCCCACCAACTTATCATTGTCCAATAATGATCGGAGTGATAGGAAAGTGGCCATGTTTGCACAAAGAAAAATCAAAATCTAATTAGTAATTGATTCATTAAACCTAAAGATTTGGACTTTAATCAAAAGGTTTCTCCCACTATTTATTTGAATTGGTAGCCTTACCTCTAATCCGAGGAATTATCATAATTTCTTAGTGGATAGTAGAATCCACATAGACTATACACGAGCCCAACTTTGGTTGCCCCATCCATGTACATCTAAGGGTAGGTTCATAACCAATTGTTTCTCCAAACAATTTTTGGTAATTAAATTTTTCCCCAAATCCTGATTAGTTGGCTTTGGCCTTCTCAAAAAAGGATCCAGTTAGGTCCAACCATTAACATGACCATACTTGGTCCATCCAACCAATCAATGATCAGGCCCAACTTTGGTTGGCCCACCTGACCACCATTTAGAAAGATGTATCCAAGAGATCATATAATAAATGATAATTCTATCAACCGATAAGCACCAAGCCTTTGGGCCTCCAATGATTATCCAACTGATGGATCCATTATCATTCACTTTAATGGAAGGCTATGATCCAGTTATCATATAACTATTTTATTTTAGGGATCTAATAATTTTAGAAAATTTATTTATAGAAGTGAGTAGGTCAAATTAATCAATTTTTCATGATCCTCCCACTGGCTTCACCAAGTTAGCTTAAGGGAGATCACTAATAGGCTGGTCTAGGAGCACCTAAATCAGTTACACTGATTTACCTAGCTAACATGGGTCAACTCAAATTGTTAAGTGATCTGATCAAAACTCAATCTCATCAAGAAGGTCAGGTAAGTGAGATTGGTGGAAGGGTCTGCCAAAGCTTGCCTTAGACACCAACGAAAATGGTCAGGTAAGTGGGCTGCCAATTAAAAACTACCGATTGTATATGCCAAACTTACCTTAGACATCAACTGGTTTAATTAGTCTTGATTAGATCAACCTAACAGTTCAAGCTAGACCTCTTAGCCAAGAATCAAGTCCATTTGGTTCTTGTTAAAGACATGGACTTGACCAACTATAACTACTGTAATTGATCTAGAGAATTCTTGACCTAATCTAAGACAACAATTGATTAGATTTAGTCAATTCTCTAATTAAGTCCATTCTTTAATCTAATCTTAGGTCTAACCTAATTAATGGATCTAATCCCCACTAACCCATTAACCCAATGTGTTATGATTCTTGTCATAAGATCTTCAATTTACAATCCTAGAATCTAATCAAACAACTTCTTAATTCTTAATTAAGTTTTGGGCTGACGGTTAGGATTTGGCTTTTCGAAAATGATTTTCATGTTTGTAAAATATTTTTACAACATCGTTCTATCAACCAAGTTGCATGTTTAATTCATAATCAATATGCAAGTAAAATAAACATAAAACTACTTTAGATCTAATCTAAACTGGTTCATGTAATTAAAATAGTTTCAATAATAATCAATCATAAATCTTCCTAGATCAAATCTAACACATTCTAACACATTTATGATGATTGAAATAAGATTAAAATATTTTTAATCAGATCATAAAATCTTCGAGATTTAATCTAAAATTTTATAATCAATATTTTAGATCAGCACGTGCTAGGACAACCTATCCACTCTAAGGGATAAACCTTACAGCAGGACAACCTTATGGCAGTCCATGCAATCTAAAATATTTTATTTTTAAATTTAAAATTATTTTAAATTTATTAAATTATAAATAAAATTAGATCAAATTTAATAAATTTATGGTTAGAGTCAGATCATCACAAACTAGGATAATCTTTTTACTATAAGGGGTAAACCTTATAGTAGGACAACCTTATGGTAGTTCATGAGATCTAAATTTTTTTTAAAATTTTATATTTAATAATTAAATTATAAATTAAATCTAATCTAAAAAATAATCTAAACATGCATAAAAATCATGTAACAAGAACCTATGCTCTGATACCAATCGAAGGAACCAGATCTAGGGTTTCACGGGTAGATCTCGAAACTTTTTCAAGATCATGCAACGAAAGACTTAAATAAATTAAATATTTATTTAAATAAATATGTAAGTACCTAAATCTTAGATCTATTACATGATAAAGGTATGATATTAAATTAAAAATTAAAAACATAAAGAAGAAGGAAAGGTTGATCACATCAACCTAGATCTACACTATATCTAATGCAGGTATGAAATCAATAGATCAGATCTATTACCTATGCAAGTTAGATGTTCTAACTTGTTGATCCAGGCTTGAGGATAAAGTCATGAGCTGCACACATGTTCGGCCTCTAGGAGTCATTCACACGAGCCCACGAACACGATTTGAGATCCTGATGCAGGAAATCAGCACAACATGCTAGTACTATACTGATCTCTCTTCGACGGTCGATCCGATGCTATCTTTTTCAAAACTTGGACTCTCAAAAATATGAGAAAGAAGAGGAGAGTTTTCTAATCTGATACTCTCTTAGAAAAAACTCAAAAAAAGGAGGAGAGATGAAGAATAAAATATCCCTAGAAGAAGACCCTCTTCTTCTTCTCTTTTCTCTCACTTAGACACGTAGTTTGGTGCCTATGGAACCCCTATGCCCAAGGACCCTCTTCCTCTAATTTTTATACACCAGAAACCTCTCCCAAAGATCTATATTTCATAAAGAAAATAGATCAAAATTCATCCTAAATTTATAGAAAAGGAAGAGTCCTTGTCTAGGTCAAAAACTAGACAAGGCAGGACTAGATTTGGCAAGTAGTTGGGGCGCCCAACTCTTGGGCGCCCCTCCTCTGATTTTTTTTGGTAAATCCAGCAAGGAGAGGTGCACAAAAAACCTCTCACTCACATGGAATTAGGGAGAAAAAATAGGAGATGGGCGGCATACATGGAAGGAGAAGTTTTGGTTTATAAGGATTTTATCTTATAGAATCCTAAATCAAAACTAACTTCCTCTTAGACTTGGTCAACCACCAAATAACCATATGAGAATAATAGGGAGAGAAGGGGCATGCGTGAAGACTAGAGAGAGACTCTTTATCACATAAAAAGAGAGGGCATGGGGTGTGGAGGGCTAAGGTGGCGCAAGGTGGAATCTTAGTCTCACTAGGATTCCATCTATGACTTGGTCAAACATGGTTTCTCAAACCAAATTAAATCAAAACCAAATCAACTAAATTAAATTAGGTTCTAATCCAATTAAGGACTTAATTAAATTAGATTAAATTAAATTTAATTTTAATTTAATTTTCTAATTAAATTAGAAACTTAGGTTGACCTGAGTCCTAGTTAGACTAGGACTTGTTCTTCCTTGCACTTGGCTTATCCAATAAGTCAATTGGACTTGATCCAATCATTTCCAAATTAAATCTAATTAAATAATATTTAATTAAACTTAATCTCAGTCCTCTGATTTAATCAAACTAAGTTAATTAACAATCTAATTGCTAATCATTCCTCCCGCAATACTTGCACTAGGTTAAACACCAATCATATTGATTGTTTAATCCTAGAATAATTCTTAATCGTTGATCAACCATCCAATCAAATCGTGAGCTCTAATGTGTCTGACCTCATATATCCGAATCTAAGCTGGTAGCACAGGAATAGATTTTTGTATCAATCAAAGTGACCATCTAGTAATGATACCCGATGGCCGGATAGGTCGAATATGTAGAACAACATTCTTAGAACCCATGTAGATATAGTTTCCATATAATTCATCCCCTTGACCAAAATGCTCATAGAAAATCTTAGAGTTTCAACTATCAACTCTGATTAGGTTGTCCACATTGTATTTTAAAATATCAAATTCATCTGATGAATTATCCTGGCCAAGGTTTTGCTATATTGAAATACAGTGATACATTCTTCTCCAACTCTTAGAGTGGTCAATTCCATCTTGATCACACTCTTACTTTGCAAGTACTTGACTATGCCCAGAAGCCTTTTATTACTAAATTAGAAATTTAGTTAGTTTGGTACCAAAGCACAGTGAGTTGCTTGCAAGCCACTGAGATGATCTTAGGTCTAAGGGACACGTATACCTATATCCCATCAAAGACATTTTTGACAACAGAATTCTCTAAAGTTGGTCATGTTCAATGATGATGTATCCATATATCTCATCTGTATGCCATACCAGTATCTCCACACTCCTTGGTTAAGAGGATAACCAACCTATATGGTATACAGTGATCTATGCTCGATAGACGTTGTCGTCCTAATTAACAGCCTATCATTTGGTCATGAATAAATTTAAGGACTAATCAACAAATCCTCTCTTTATTGAAGCTAGATAGTCCTAAAGACTTCATCACAATAATGGAGTTTGATAGAAAATAAAAAATATTTATGATGAATAAAAGGCCAAAAATATATTTTATTTATTAATGAATCAATTATAGATATAATGTAGCACAATCGTCAATAGACTGACGATTAGCTTTGGGACACATTTTTCAATAACTTAAACCTCTGATCAGGCCTCTAGATTAATTCTAGTTGTCAGATCATCGCCTGGATGAATTTCCATCGTTGGATCACGTCAAATCTCCTCTGGAAATCTTAATCAGGTCAGAATCAATATCAATCATTGAATCTAAACCGACATCAATGTCCATCATCCGATCATGCAAAACTATATCCATAGACTGCCATGGACCAGCCACGTCAAAGATCGCAGCCAATTAGAAGCTGGCGCACTAGAAAAATGACCAAAATGCCTCTATACGCCGCGATAGAAATTCTATGAACCTCTTAGAGGTCTAGGTTTGCCACGTGGCAATCGCTGATTAGTTGTGCCTACTGAGCTAGCTAGTCTGCACCTATTCCATGGACCGACCGATCGGTCCACCATGCACCAATCTTTTTTTTTTATTTTTTTTATTTTAACTTCTAGGCCTCACAACTTTTTTATTTTAGCTCTGATTTGAGTAAAATTTATTGCATTAAAATCCATAAATCAAGCTTTTTACATTGATGGGCTTTTTTCTATGAAACATCAATAAAATTATTAAATTTTTAAAATAAATATTAATTATTATATTATTTTAATATTTTTATTTTATGAATTATTATAATTATTGCACCTTCCAACTTGAGTTTTACTCATCCTCGAGTAAAGAAAAGAAATTAGAAATATGTACCGACTTGTAAAAATTTCTTCAGGTCATTCTAAAATTAGTTGATACTTGGTTAGAGATTTAAGAAATACATCATCGGATTATTAATTCTATCTCAAATAGTGGTTAAGTGAAGAAAAAAAAATTTAGAGCTTTTCTTTAACCAGTTTTCCATCTTTATTCTTTAAATTCTCTAATTTTAGTATGGACTAGAGTTTTTCTTTTAAATAATTTTTTTCATAATTTTTTTTATAATATTTTTTCCACTCATACCCATATAAAGTAGATTCTTTATCGAATATAGGTTGGAAGAAGATTTTAGAATTATTCAAAAATTTATCTGCTCTATATCTAACTATTTATTGAATTTTCTTAATAATTAAGATCTTAGTATTTCAAAAATTCTCTAGATCATTAATCAATCATCGATTAAAATATCTGAAAAACTTTAAATCAAGATGAAATCAGGTACATAAGACTAATTATTCTCATACTTGAGGATTTTAAAAAAAAATTATTTATCCTTTTTCCCAACTTAATTTTCATTAACCTCAATGGAGGAAAGAAAAATAGTGTGATAAATGATAAAAAAAATCAAGAAAAGAGTTTACCTAGCTTAATATGGTTTTGGTCTTGGTCTAGGTTTATTTGTTCTTCATTCAGCATGAATTTGTAGTTCTCCCCCCAACTTAGTCATGAAAGAAAGTTAAACTAAAAAGATAAAGAAAATGTTAAATATAAAAATCTGGATTGCCTCTCAGTAAGCGCTAAGTTTAACATCTTCAGCCAGACTTATCCAAAAACTAATCCAAGTAAATAGGTTCATAAAGAACCATAGCTTCTTCATTAGATTCATTAGGTAGTTCCAAGAATGGTTTTATTTGTTATCTATTAACTTTAAAAGTAACACCATTACTTAAATTTTTAATTTCTATGGCTTTGTGTGAGAAGACTTCTTTAACAATATATGATCTAGTCCATCGAGATCTTAATTTACCTGAAAATAGGTGTAGCCTAGAATTATATAGAAGAACTTTTTATCCAGATGAAAAAGATTTTCTATTAATTACTTGATCGTGAAAAGCTTTAGTTCTTTCTTTATAATTTTTTGAATTTTCATAGGCTTCATTCCTAATTTCTTCAAGTTTATTGATCTGTAATTTTCTTAGGTCACTGGCTACATCTAAATTCATATTTAGTTGTTTAATGGCCCACATTGCCTTATATTCTGGTTCTACTAGCAAGTGACATGCTTTACCAAAAATAATCCTATAAGGAGATCCCCAAGTTGGTCTTAAAAGGTGTGCGGTAAGCCTAAAGTGCATCAATTAATTTTAAAGATCAATCTTTTCTATTTATATTTATTATCTTCTCTAAAATCAGCTTGATTTATCGATTTGAAACAACAACTTACTCGCTTGTTTGTGGATGATAGGGTATGGCCAGTTTGTGGTTAATATTATACTTCTTCATTAGTAATGCAAAAGATCGGTTACAGAAGTATATTCCACGATCACTAATAATAGCTCTAGGGGTGCCAAATCGAGAAAGGATGTTTTCTTTGAGAAATTTGATAATAATCCTACAATAATTGGTCTTGCATGGTACTTCCTCTATCCATTTGGATACATAATCAACAGCTACTAAGATGTATTCATTCCTAAAAGATTTTGGAAAAGTCCCATGAAGTCTACATCAAATATTTCAACAATTAAAATTGGATTCATAGGCATCATATCTTTCTTTGTGATTGATCCTATATGTTGACACCGAACACAATTTTTATAGTATTCATGGGCATCTCTAAATAGGTTAGGCCAACAGAATTCATATTGAAGCACTTTAGCTGCAGTCCTTTTAGCACTGAAATGACCACCACAAGCTTGACATGGCAAAAGGATAAAATGCTCCTAACTTCTTCATCTAGGATGCATCTTCTTATGATTTGGTCAGGACATTATTTGAATAGATATGGATCGTCCCAAATAAAATACTTTACTTGATAAAAAAATTTGTTCTTGTTTTGAGTGGTCCAGTGCATTAGAATTTGGCTGGTGGCTAAGAAATTCACTATGTTAGCATACCAAGATTCTGATGTTACTAATAACAATTGTTCATCAGGGAAGGATTTATTAATAGGTATCTCTTTAATTGGTGCGATTGCTAGACGAGATAAGTGATCTGTCACTACATTTTTAGTACCTTTCTTATCCCAAATTTCTAGGTAAAATTCTTGCAAAAGAAGGATCCATCTAATTAGGCATGCCTTAGCATCTTTCTTTGAGGAAAGGTTTTTAATAACTAAGTGATCAGTATAGATAAATACATGAGAACCCACTACGTAGGACCTAAATTTTTCTAAAGCAAATACCATAGCTAAAAATTCCTTTTCAGTAGTTGAGTAATTAAGTTGTGCTTCATCTAAAGTCCTGCTAGCATAATAGATCACTCGAGGTAGCTTATCTATCTTTTGACCTAGAATAGTCCCAATGGCATGATCAGATGCATTGCACATGAGCTCAAAAGGTTGAGTCCAAATAGGTGAATGAATAATTAGGGTCGAAGCTAATTCTTTCTTTAGACTTTCAAAGGACTCGAGACATTCAGGTGTGAAGTCAAATTTGACATCTTTAGCTAACAAGTTAGTTAATGGTCGAGCCACTTTGCTAAAGTTTTTGATAAATCTTTTATAGAATCTGGCATGTCCAAGAAAAGAGTGAATTTTTTTTACTGATCTGGATGGTTGAAGGTTTTCAATTAAATCTACCTTGGCTTTATCTACTTTTATACCTCATTTTGAAATTACATGACCAAGGACTATGCCTTCCTTAACCATAAACTAGCATTTTTCCCAATTCAGAACCAGATGCTCTTCTTTACATCTTTCTAAGACTAGCTTAATATGATGAAGACAATCAGTGAAGGTGGATCCAAAGATGGAGAAGTCATCCATAAAAATTTCAAGAAACCTTTCAACCATGTCTGAGAAAATACTAGTCATGCACCTTTGAAAAGTAGCTGGTGTATTACATAAGCCAAAGGGCATGCATCTGTAGGCAAAAGCTCCATATGGATAGATAAAGATAGTCTTTTCTTGATTCTCAAGGGCTATATGAATCTAGTTATATCCTGAGTATCCATCCAAAAAGTAATAAAAGTCATGTCCTGCTAGTCTTTCTAACATTTGGTCTATGAAGGGCAGAGGAAAATGATCCTTTCGAGTAGCCATATTTAATTTTCTATAGTCAATGCAGACCCTCCATTCTGTTAGAACTCTTATTGAGACCAATTCATTATTATCATTTTGGACCACAATAACTCCTAACTTCTTGGGTACCACTTGTATCGGACTTATCCATGAACTATCTGAGATTTGATATATTATTCCGTTATCAAGGAGTTTTATTATTTCATTCTTTAGAACTTCTTTCATGGCTGGGTTAAGTCTTCTTTGGGGATCTCATTTAGGCTTAGCTTCCTCTAATAAATGAATTCTATGTTGAACAATCAAGGGATTAATACCCTGTAAATCAGCCATGGTCCATCCCAATGCTTCTTTATTCTCTTTAAGAACAGTCAATAATTCTCCCTCTTGTATAGGGTCTAGATCCGCTAAAATAATTACTAGCAATATTTTTGATGGACCTAGGTATACATATTTTAAGTGTTTGGGGAGTGTGTTTAATTTTATCTTGGGTGTTTCCTCCACTGATGGTCTAGACAATGGTTCAACTGGAGGTTCCCATCTAAGTTCCGTATTGACTATGGCTAAATTATTAACCTCTTCAAATTCTTCATAGTTCTAATTCACCCATAGTTTCATGTCAGATTATTCTTCACTCAGGTCAATGGATTTATAAACATTATCCCGTATTAAGTTAAGGTCACTAACTTGATTTATTTTAGATAGGATAAAAATATTTAGATCTATGGTCATATTACCAAAGGAAAGCTTCATTAGATCATTTCGACAATTGATTTGAGCATTAGCTATTTCAATAATTGATTTGAGCATTGGCTATGGCTAAAAATGGTCTACCTAATATAACTGAGACATGGCCATTTGGATTTATTACAGGTTCAGTTTCTAAAATCACAAAGTCTACTAGGTAGATGAAATCACCAACCTTAATTAATAAATCCTCTGCTATTCCTCTTGAAACTTTTAAGGATCGATTTGCTAATTGTAAAGTCATTTCTATAGGCTTTAATTCTTCCAACTCTTGCTTTTCATAGACTGAATAAGGTAGTATATTGACACTTGCCCCTAGGTCTAATAGAGCCTTATTAGTGAGGGTTTTTCCTACAATATAAGAAATAGCGGGAGACCTTGGTTCTTTGTATTTTACTGGCACATGGTTTGACAAGTATTTACTCACACTAGCTTTCAAGAAATCTCTCTTAGGTACATTGGTAGTCTTTTTTCTGGTACACAAATCCTTCAAAAATTTAGCATATGATGGAACTTGTTGGATCATATCTAATAAAGGAATATTTTTTTTTACTTGCTTAAAGACCTCAAAAATTTTATCTAGTTGGGCAGATTTTTGGTTGGACTTAAGTCTATTAGGAAAGGATGCTATGATCTTGGGTATAGGTCCAACTAATTTTGGTTCGAGCTCTGCTGGTGAATCAGGTTTTATTCTTTAGATTCTTCAGACTGGTCTTGTTCAAATATAGGTTCAGATGATGGGTCTTTTATTTTTCTTCTGGTGCTTCAGATGTACCCATATGATTATCTATTTGTTTCCTAGATCTTAGTGTTTGAATCACATTTAATTAGTTAATCTAGGCTCCTTGTTGGGGTTTTTGATTATTTTGGATTCTAGGGTTAGCCTCAGGTTGACTTGGCAATCCATCATTTTCTGTTTCACTAAAAGCTGTGGCTAACTGACCTAACTATATTTCTAAACGGGCAATGGCTTGAGAGTGTGAATTTATAAGTTGGTTGGTAAGATCATTTTGCGATTTCATCATGGCTTCCAAGGTTTTTTCTATTGAATTAAGCTTTTGATCAGTTGGATTGTTCAATGGTTGGTTGGATCTTGAGTAAGATTGGTTGACAATAGTTCTACTTGAATTTGATCCTTGGGGCCAAGAAAAAGTAGATTGTTGATTAGTATTGTCTGAATTAGTGTTTTGTGACTAAGAAAAGTTTGGATGGTTTCTCCATCCTGGATTGTAGGTTGATGCATATGGATCATTGGTAGGTTTTTGATAGGCTGCATTCACCTATGCATAATCATTATCATTCTATTTCATCAGCAAGGGGCATTCCTTTATGACATGATCTGGTGTACTACAACCATTGCATATGAATTCAGATACTTGGTTTACATTGGCTGATCTGTGTAATTCTAAGGCCTTAACTCTATGGGCTAGGTTTGCAAATTTAGTTGGGGAAGTTTGGACATGGTATATCCCTCCTCTTTTTGGTGTGGGTTTTTCTATTTTCCTAGTTGCCCCCCCATTGTAGACTCCTTTCTGGTAGATACTCTAAGAATTGCTAGGTCTTATTAGCTTCTTTATACATGAATTGGCCCTGGCATATTGACTCTAGCATAATTCTAGAATTTGATTCTAAACCTTCATAAAAAATTTGGCACAATATCAAAATATGTATCCCATGATGTGGGCATTGGCTTAAAAAAATTTTAAATGGTCTAGACATTTCCAAAATGGCTCACCTTCTAATTGACAAAATTGATTAATTTCATTCCTTAACTTGGCTATTTTGCAATGTGGGAAGAATTTCCTCAAGAATATTTTTATAAAGCCATCCCATGTTATGATTGAGTGTTTGGATAGACTATACGGCCATTTTTTAGTATTTTTTAAGGACAAAATTAATCAGCCTAAGTTTAATAGCATCATCAGAAAATTGATGTATTCTCATAGTGTCACATACTTTCTCAAATTCTCTAATGAAGATATATGCATCCTCAATCTCGATGAATTTAGGAAGCATGTTGATGATTTGAGGTTTAATTTCAAAATTGATTGCATCGATCTAGGGTAATCGAATACAGGATGGTTGGGCTGAGCCCACTGGATACTAAAGGTCCATTAGAGTTTGAGGTTCTTGATCCATAGTGGACTTAGAAATTTCTTGGATTAGGGTAGGGTTTGAATCTACTCTTACTAATCGACCAAATTCCCTTTTCCAAGTTCCTATTTTTATTTTTTTTAATTTTTATCTATTTTTTAATTAATTAATTATTTTTTTTAATTTTTAATATTTTTTTAAAAAAAATTAGAAAGATGAGAGACAAAGAAAGAAAAGAATTCTAAAGATGAGTCCTAAGGAGTCCTAAATCTAGAGATGAAAGAGAGAGGAGTGCTTTAATTAGATTTAAATTTGGTGTTCATAGCAAACAAGTTAAGCAAATATGGACTCTCTACCCTAGGATTAACCTAGGTCTAGATAGCTCCTAACTATTCCAAGATCAGCTTTGAGCACTCCAAGCTCAAAATTGGCTAACTAATTCGGTCAGTTAAGTATAAGATATGAAAGATTTTCTGCTCGTTGCTTTTCTTAGACACCAACTGAGTTGATCAGATCAGTCAATGAAACCAGTTGAAAATCATAATCTTGGAACAACTTGCCTTAGACACCAAATAATTAACCAATTCGAACGTGGTCCAACTCTAGGATTTTCTTATCCTAATGAGGTCGAGTATCCTTAAGCGCCAACATCTAATTGATTTTAAATTAAAAGACTTAGGTCAATGTAATATGTAGGGTGGTGGTTTGTGGGCTTGGGTGATCAAATTTCCATCTTATCTTGTTTAATAGGTTGTGCTCTTAAAGTATATTATGAATATGTGATGCAAATAAAAAAAAAATGTTTAAATATATTAAAAATTAATTTTATATTAGATTTTTGATTTTACTAAATTAATTAAGTGTTATGAGATGTCAATAATTTTTTAGGATTTATGATTTTATTTTTATAAGTGTATTTTAGGTTTTTGATTTGTTTAGTTTTATGAAGAAAGTAAATTCAAATGATTAAGTTTGAAAAGTAGTTAATTAATATAAATTATATAAGATAAAAAAGATTAATTATGAAAGATAATAATTAACTAAATAAAATTAAAGAGCAATAAAAAGATTTTTTATTTTTTTATTTTTTATTTTTTAAATTATTAATTAATTTTTAATTAATTAAATCAATCATGCTACAATCCCTAGCAACAGTGCTAAAAATTTGATTGCTTGTTGTTAGAGCATCAAATGATAATTAAAATTGATCTACCTATTAATTAGAATAGTGGCGAATTGGGTGTCAATTTTTAAAAATATTGAAGGCTAAGTTACATTCAATTTGATTAAAAATAAATAAATTAATTTTAAAGTAGGAATTTAATTAAGTAGATTAAAGAGAGATATTCAAAAGTTTAGTAAAGTAAAGTAAAAATAAAAAGAAAGCAAATACTTAATTAATTAGGGTTTTCAATTCAATGAAAAATAATCTAGAATTTTGAATCTATCTCTAACAGGATTGTGGTAATTTTTTTTAATACAAAAATTAATATTTTTAAGAATTTAGTTATAATTATAATTTATTTTTTTAGAGTATGAATTATATCTTTTGATTATGATCCATTTCTATGAAATCATAAATTATTCAATACTTTAATTCTTAAAAAAATTAAAACATGGCTTTTAATAATTTTCTCTAAAATAAATTATTAAATTAAGTATGGATTGTATTTACGATCATAATCCATCTTAATGAATATAATTTATTTAGATTAATAATAAGCATGCCAAAGAGTCAAGATCTCTTAAAAACTAGGTATGAGAACATGTGTTTATAAAAAAAATTACAAAAGATAAAAAAAAAATTACAATCCATATTTAGAAGACTTCATCTACTCTTCTAGAATTTAGTTCCTTAGCCGTGCATGGTAGATGATCTGCTCGCTCCCAGCATTTTTAGAGCTCCTTTGATTGAAAATTGGAAGAAGAAAGAAGAAAGAAATAAGGAAGAGATGAGAGAAAAATATAGAAGAAACTCTATTTTTCTCTTTTTTTTGGCTTAGAAGACTTGTTCTCAGGCTATGGAAGCTAGAGTGCTTAAATAGAGGACGAAACAAGGTCTTCACAGCAATTTTCGGAGTCAAAATTTGAGTCTAGATCAATTTTAAAGACCCTGAAGCTTCCTAGCCGTTAGATGTTGATCAAATGGTCCAAAATCAACTCAAAAACCATCAAGATTAGTCGCTTAAACCCCTGATCAGGCCTCTAGATTAATTCTGGCCATCGGATCATCTCTTGGATGAATTTCCACTGTTGGATCGTGCCAAATCTCCTCTAGAAACCTTAATCGGATCGAAATGAATAGCAGCTGTTGGATCTAAACCGGCATCAACATCTACCATCTGATCGCATAAAACTATAGCCATAGACCTCCATGGACTAGCCATGTCGAAGACCACAGCCAATCAAAAGCTAGCGCACTAGAGAAAATGACCAAAATGCCCCTGTACGCCATGATAGAAATTCTGTGAACCTCTTAGAGGTCTAGGTTCGCCACATGGAGCCGCTGACTGGCCATGCGTACTAAGCTGGCCAGTCTACACTTATTCTATGGACCGGCCAGTCGGTACACCATGCGCCAATCTTCTTTTTTTTATTTTTATTTTAACTTCTAGACTTCATAACTTTTTCATTTTAGCTCCAATTTGAGTGAAATTTATTGCATTGAAATTCATAAATCAATCTCTTCACATTGGTAGACTTATTTTCTATAAAATACTAATAAAAGTATCAATTTCTTAAAATAAGTATAAATTATTATTTTTAATATTTTTATTTTATAAATTATGGTAATTATCATTTAGGAATGAAGAACTATAGAGATAGATCTAAAAAGTTGTTTGGGTTATCCCAGTCCACGTACATTGATACCATACTGAAAAGTTCACCATGAAGAATTCGAAGAAAGGCTATCTACCAAGAGACCATGAATTTTTTTTTTCGAAGAGGGATTATCCGACAATACCTTAAGAGAGAGAGTGTATGAGTAGAATTCCATATGCTTTGGTAGTAGGTTCTATCATGTACGGCATGACCTGTACGAGATCAAATATGGCATACTTACTAGGGGTAGTGAGTAGATACCAATCTGATACAGAAAAGAACTACTGGAAGGTTGTTAAAACCATCCCGAAGTATTTAAGAAATACCAAGGACTAATGGCTTATTTATGGTTAGTTGGACTTGAGACTTATGGGTTTTACAGACTCTAGTTTCAAGTCTAATCATGATGATAGCAATAGTATGTCAGGGTATGTGTTTATCCTTAATAGTGAAGCTATCTGCTGGAAGAGTTCCAAGCAGCACACTAAGGTTGACTCAGTTTGCAAGGCGGAGTATGTCACTGCATCAATTGCTGCCAAAGAAGTAGTGTGGCTGAGAAAGTTCATCATTGAGCTTGGAGTGGCACCCTTCCTTGATGGTCTAGTTTTTCTCTTCTATGATAGCTCTAGAGCTATTGCTCAAGTGAAGGAATCAAAGGCACACCAGTGGATGAAAAATATTCTACGCTACTACTATCTTGTTCGAAAGATCGTGGATCGAGGTAACATCGATCTTGAGAAAATTGATGCAAAGAAGAACCTGATCGATCCATTCACTTAAGTTGTTGCGGTGAAGAAGTTCGATAACTTCAAGTTGAAGATGGATATTAGATACTACACCAATTGACTTTAGTCCAAGTGGAAGATTATTGGGAATAGTGTCCCAAAGCCAATCGTCAACCTATTGATGGTTGTGCTAATTCTTGTACTTGTATATGAATTAATAAATGAATATAAGTTATTTTAGCTTTTTCATCATAAATTTTTTCATCTTCTAATGAACTCCTATGTTGTGATGAAGTCCTTAGGACTATTTATAATTGACAAAGGAGGATTTGTCGTTTAGTCCTTAAATGTATTAGCAACCAAATTGTACGTTGTTATCAAAGACGATAACATTTATTGAGTATAGATCATTGTGTGCCATATAGGTTGGTTGTCCTCTTAACCAAAGAGTATGGAGACACTGGTATGACATGTAGGTGAGATATAGAGGTACATCTATATTGAAGGTGACTGACTCCGAAGCTTTTTTACTATCAAGATTTGCTTCGATGGAATATAGCTATAAGTGTCCATCCGACCTGAGATCATCATGGTGACTTTCAAGCAACTTACTATGCTTTGGTTTCTAACTACCTAAATTTTTAATTCAGTGATGGAAGATTTTTGGGCATAGTCAAGTACTTGAGGAGTCAGTGTATGAGTCAAGATAGGATTGACTACTTTGATTTAGGAGTTGTATTCAATTATGTTTTAATTTAGTAAATCCTTGGCCTGGGTAGTCCTAGTGAGGAGTCACAGGACTGATTGCATTGAGACATGATTTGGATGTATTTTTTATGGTTGATAGTTTAACTCTGAGTCATCCTATACATAGAGATCAATTATGCGGTAACCATATTCACATAGGTTCTGAATATTGTGATTGTAATTATTCGATCTATCCAGACATCAGTTACTATTGCTAGATGGTTACTTTGATTAGTATAGGAATTGGTTCCTATGCTATCGACTTAGGTTCGAACCTATGGGCTTACACACATTAGAGATTCTTACCTAATCTGATAGCTGATGAAGAGTCTCACTTGACTGAGACTCTATGGTCAAGAGTCCTACTAGATTGCGGCTCTTCGACCAAGAGTCCTACTAGACTGGGACTTTGAGTTCTGCTTGTTTGGGACTCTATGATCAGAAGTCCCACTAGATAGGAACTCCATGGTCAAGAGTCCCACTAGACTAGAACTATTTGACCAAGAGTCCTACTGCACTGAAACCCTAAGTTCTACTTGTTCGAAACTCTATGATCAAAAGTCTCATTAGCCTAAGACTTTGTGATCATGAGTTCCATTCATTTGGGACACTGGAGTCAAGAGTCGCACTGGTTCAATACTCTTCGATCAAGAATTCTATTTTGATGGGACTCTATTGCCCGGACACACTCTAGATTTGGACTCTATGTTTATGAGTAATTATTTTTGGATCAAGTCCAACTAAATTGGATTTAGTTGGGTTTGACACGATTAGGATATGAGATGACTTAATCGCCAAGAAGGTTTGATCCCTGATTTAATCAGGATTTGGACTTGATCAATTTCTAATTTAATTAGGATTTAATTAAGCCTAATTAAGCCTAAATGAGTTGGGTTTAATCTGGTCTAATTGGGCCTAACCAAATTATTTTGGGTTGGTTTAATTGGATAAGATTAGTATGAGACTAGTTTAAGCTAGTCTTCCCATATGCCACATCACCCTTCTTTGCATCATATTTTTCTCCATGAGAAAGAGGCTTCTCTTGAATTTTTTCCATGCTAGGGAGGTTGTACATCATCCTTTCTCACATCCCAGGTGTGTAGATTTTATCTAGTTGCCATTTGAATTCAAATGAGATTTGAATTCTAATGGCTAACCACATGATCCTATCTAATCTCCCACACGTCTCCACTTGGTTTTATGCTAAATAAATCTAGAAATTTTTGGGATGTGTGACATTGATGAGAAGCCTCCTCTCTATGTGTGAGCCTCTTCCCTGCATGAGAAAATTCTAAAAAAAAAATTAAAGAGAAGAAAAATAGAGAGAAGCGCAAGGTTTTATGTGAAAGTGCTGCTTTAGATTTCAAAACTAGGGTCTGGGATGCATTTTTTTGAGTTCTGATCGTCAGAACTTAACAAAATTTTCTAGAGACCTTCCTTAACCTCTCTTCTACCTCTGCTACTAATCTAGAGCATCCAAAAAATTAGTAAAGAGAGATCAAAGGCTTTTGATTAGCATCAGCCATCAAAAGGATCCATCATCGAGCTAACACTTGGGAGGAGCCAATCGAGATCACGACCTTATGTGGATCATCCATAGAGGCCAAACACACTGTGTGGCTATGTCATGATGATCAAATCTCTCTGGTAGTAATTTAGTTATAGAGATCGACTATCTATGCAAAGATAATGTATTCTGAACACGTAGATCAGTAAAATAGTTTTACTACTATTGTTATTTATTTTTTTGTTTTTAGATTTTGTTGCATGTATATCACATTAGATCCTATTTTTATAGGATTTATAGATCTGATCTATAGCTCTTAAAAATTAATTAGATTAATTTTTAATTCTACTATAATTTATTTCAAAAAAGTTTTGAAAGTAGAGCTAGAAATCTTACATGACAAATTAGCTTAGATGAGTAGGACTCTCGATCATAGAGTCCCAAACAAGCAGGACTCGGAGTCCCAATGCAGTAGGACTCTTGGTCGAAGAGTCCCTATCCAGTGGAACTCTAGACCATAGAGTCCTAGTCTAGTGAAACTCTTCATCAGCCATCAGATCAGGTAGGAATCTCTAATGTTTGTAACTCTACAGGTTCGAACCTAAGCTAGTAGCATAGGAATCATTTTCTGTACGAATTGAAGTGACCATCTAGCAATGGTATTTGATATCCAGATAGGTCAAATAGTTGCAATCACAACATTCAGAACCTACGTGTATATGATTACTGCATAATTCATCCCTTTGACCTCTGTGTATAGGATGACTCAGAGTTAAACTACCAACTTTAAAAAATATATTAAAATCATGTCTCAATGCAATCAGTCCTGTGACTCCTCATTAGGACTACTCTGATCAAGATTTTGCTAAATTAGAAAATAATTAAACACAACTTTTGAAACTAGGAGTGGTCAATCCTATCTTAATACACGCATCGACTCCTTAAGTACTTGACTGTGCCTAGAAACCTTCCATCACTGAATTAAAAATTTAGGTAGTCTGGCACCAAAGCATAGTGAGTTGCTTGAAAGTCACCATGGTGATCTCAGATCAGAGGGATACTTATATCGATATTCCATCAAAGCAAATCTTGACAACAGAAATGTTCTAGACTTGGTCACGTTCAGTGTAGGTGTACCTCTATATCTCACCTGCATGCCATACTAGTATCTCCTCACTCCTTGGTTAAGAGAACAACCAATCCATATGGTACATAATGATCTACACTCGATAACTGTTGTCGTCCTTAGTAACAATGTATCATTTGATTATAAATAGGTTTAAGGACTAAATAACAAATCCTCTTTTGTTGATTCTAAATAGTCCTAAGGACTTCACAATAATAAGGAGTTTACTAAAGAGAAGAATTTATTATGAAAAAAATGCCAAAATAATTTTTATTCATTTATAATTTATATACAAATACAAACATGTAGCTCAACCATCAATAAGCTGCTTTAAGATACTATTCCCAATAATTTTTCACCTGCACTAAAGCCAATTGATACAGTATCTAATATCCATCTTTGACTTAAAGTTGTCGAACTCCTTCACCATAATAGCTTTAGTCAATAGGGTGGCCAGCTCCTTCCCATCGATCTTCTGAAGATCAACGTCATCTTAATTCATGATCTCTTAGACAAGGTGGTAGTGGCGTAGAATATGCTTCGTTTGCTAGTGTGCCTTTAGTTTTTTCGCCTGAGCAATGGCTCCAGAGCTATAGCAGTAGAGTAGAATTAGACCATCAAAAGAGGGTGCCACACCAAGCTTGGTGATGAACTTTCTCAGCCACACCACTTCTTTGATAGCATCAAATGCAGCAACATACTCTACCTCACAAACTAAGTCGACCATAGTGTGCTACTTGAAACTCTTCCAATAGATAGCTCTACTGTTAAGGATAAACACATATCCTAACACATTTTTGCTATCATTGTGATCAAACAAAAAACTAGAGTCTGTAAACTCCACAAGTCTCAAGTCTAAGTCACCATAAACAAGCCCCTGGTCCTTAGTATTTCTTAAATACTTTAGGATGGTTTTAACAACCTTCTAGTGGTTCTTCCCTATATCAAATTGGTATCTACTCACCATCCTTAGTGAGTATGCCACATCTGGTCTCGTACATATCATGGCATACACTGTCAAAGCATATAGAATTCTACTCATGCATTCTTTCTCTTGAGGTGTAGTCGAATAATCCTTCTTCGAGAGAGAAATTTCATGGCTTATCGATTGATAGCCTTTCTTGGAATTCTCCATGCTGAACCGCTTCAACATAGTATCAATATATGTAGACTAAGATAATCCGAGCAATCTTTTAGATCTATCCTATAGATCTTTATATTCTTGATATTATATATGCTGAACTGCTTCATCTCTATGATGTAGGAAGCTTCTTCTAGATCCTACATTGAGAATTGTGACGATAGCTAAATCTTTATTTTCTATAATGCAGGAACATCATTCTTGATTAAGAGAATGTCATTCATAAATAATATCAAGAATATAATCATTGGACCATTAACCCACTTGTATATGCAGGGCACTTATCCATTCTTAACGAAGCCATGTGTTTTAATCATTCTATCAAAATATATGTTCCAACTCCAAGATATCTGCTTCAGTCCATAGATGGACTTATGAAGCTTGTACACGTTAGACTCATCTATAGATATGAACCCTTCAGATTGTATCATATATACCTCTTCATCTAGCTCTCCATTTAGAAAAGCTATTTTCACATCCGTTTGCCAGATTTTATTGTCCATATGGATAGCTATCGCAATCATAATCCAAATGGACTTGAGCATTGCCACTGGAGAAAATATCTCATCATAGTCTATACCATAATATTGATGATATTCCTTGACAACTAGATGGGTCTTATAGGTCTCCACCTTCTCGTCCGCACACCTCTTTTGTTCAAAGACCCACTTACATCCTATGGGTTTTACACCTTCAGGTGGATCAACCAATGTCCATACATTATTGACCTTCATGGACTCCATTTTGAATTTCATGGCCTCAAGCCATTTCTTAGAGTTAGATCTCTGCATTGCATCCATATAGGTGATTAGGTCCTCATTATTCTCATCGAGTTTGATAGGATTACCATCCTGCACCAAGAATTCATAGTATCTATCCAGCTGACGTGGTACTCTACCAGACCACCTTAAGAGTGTAGGTTCATCGAGCTCTGGATTTGATCTAATTAAATCTAGTTTAGGTTTAGCTACTTGTGTTAGTTTTTTAACCTGTCGAACTTTCTCAAGTTCGACCTTAGAGGCATTAGTTCCTTCACCAAGAAACTTCTTTTCCAAAAAGATTACCTTAAGGCTGACAAACATCTTTTTCTCATTAACTAGATAGAAATAATATCCTTTGATCTCTTTTTAGGTATCCTATAAAATTATATTTATCAGACTTAGGTCCAAGCTTATTCATTACAAAATGTTTGATATAAGCTGGACACCCCCAAACCCTAAGGTGCGCGAGTATTGGCTTACATCCTATCCACATCTCCTATGGCATTTTGGAAATAAACTTACTCGAAATCCTATCTAGAATGTAACAACCTGACTTGAGTGCATATCCCCACAAGAAGATCGATAGACTGGTAAACCCCATCATGGATCCAACCATATTTAACGGGATCCGATTCATCTTTTCAGATATACCATTGTGTTGTGGTGTTCCAAGAAGAGTTTATTGAGAAAGAATTCCATTCTTTCCTAGATATGTTTAAAATTCACTAGAAAGGTACTCATCCCCTCGGTCAGACTAAAGAGTTTTAATACTCTTTCTAGTTTGCTTTTCTATCTCATTACGAAATAGTTTGAATATTTCAAATGACTTTGACTTATGTTTTATTAAGTAGATGCACCCATACCTCAATAGATCATCCGTAAATGTTATAAAATAAAAATATCCATCTCTAGCACTTGAGCTCATGGATCTACATACATCAATATATACTAGCCCTAGGAGTTCACTGGCTCACTCATCCCTTCTAGTAGAGAGTGATTTGATCATCTTATCATGAAGATAGGACTCACCGATCGGAAGTGATTCACAATCACTAACTTCAAAAATTTCTTCTTGAGCCAACTTATTTATTTTGTTCTTGTTAATGTGACCTAACCTATAGTGCCAAAGGTAGACTTCATACACACATTTATTTTAGGTCATTTACTAGAGGACTAGACTATATTAATAGGCTGTGATAGTAAATAAATGCCATTATTCAGTCATCCAACACAAATCATAATATCATTTAAAATGATATTACAATTTTTTTATTTGAAAATTCATAACTATTCTTGGCCAAAAGGTCGACAGAAATAACATTCAATAAAAAATTTGGATAAAAGTGATAATCATATAGAATAACTTTATGAGAATTGATTACAAGGTTCATGACTCTTAATGCTAGAACTAGAACTTGTCTTCCATCTCCAACATTAAGAAACCTCTCACCTTCATCAAATCTTCTACTGACCTACAAATTCTGCAGCGAATTACTAATATGATAAGAACTTTCGGTATCTAATACTGAGGCAGTAGTATCACATGTTGAGAAGTTGTAAGGTGTTATCCTATAATTACCTTTCCTAGCAACTGCTTGCTTCTTCATTGACTTATTTAGATCCAGGAAGGCAATGTATTGAGGACAATTCCTCTTCCAATGCACCAACTTCTTGTAAAGGAAGCACTCCACTAAGCTTTGGTCGGGCATGGACATCTTGATCTGACCCTATGCGGATGTCCTGGCATGTAGCTGCACCTTCATATTCTTCTTATTCTTGTCCTTCTTTCCTTTCTTAAAGGGTCGATGATCAGAAGAAGACCCTCCTACTACATTCAATGACTTCTTATGGAGCTGGTGATCCTTCTCAAAGTTCTGCATTGACCCCAATAAACCACGGTAGTTCACTGCAGGCTTTGTCATTTAAAAATGAGTAAAGAAGGGAAGGAAAGACTTGGGCAAAATGTGAGGATTGATGGTGCTCCCAAGCCTTGGGAGGCCACGAGAGGAGCCAGGGTCTTGGCTCCGGGGATTCCAGGGGCTTGGTTGGTACTTCGAATACCTGGGATACAAGATGAAATAAGAAACCAAAGTCAAAGAATGAATACTACAAAGAAGAGCTTTCTGTAGGTTAGCCGGCTCAGTCTGAAACTAGGTCGGCTAAGTCTTAGAGAATAGGTTAAATAGAAAGGAGCATGTTCGAAACTATAGCTTGGCATGCAACTGGATTGGCTCAGTCTAAAACTGAGCTAATCCAGTCTCAAGTTAGCCAACTCAGTCTCAGTGAGCCAGCTCAGTCCGCGGGCATAGCTATGCAAAGGTCTATTTGGAGCTAGGATAGGAACTTATCCTAGGGGTCTTAAGGTTTGATTTGAGAGGTCTTAAGGAGGCTAACTCATGTATGGGTCGGGCTTAGATCCAGAGGATGAGATCATGAGAGATATGGATGTACATCGACTCGATGAGTGCTTTCATGTATTGGGTTAGCCAGAAGAGTTTTTTATCGGGCCTAATGGCTATGTATAAATACATAGATTGTATTAGAATTTTCAAGGGTGCAAGCAATACAGTTCTTTTCTCTCTTCAACCTCTCTTCCCTCTTCTCTCTAGAGTAGTTGTCCTAGATTTTTGAAGAATCCCTAGAGAGAGGGGGCACCTCCCTCAAGCCCAAGAAGGGAGGTGCCTCAGCATAGATCTAAGTGATGGATCTATGATACGCTACCTTAGAGAACGTCAAAGGTCTCTTATGGTCCACACTAAAGATCAGAGCCTTTCGCAACATGGCATAAGAGCTAAGTAATGTCAGGATGATGTGCCAAAATTTGGTATCAAAGCGATCAAATTTGTTATAATTAGTATCAGAGCCTGATGGTGCATGGAAGCGAAGGAGTCATATAGGAAGAAATCAGGAATCTGCATGAGTATTCCATGATATGTCTCAGATCTATCTTTGTTATTGCTGTGGTTTGGCCAATCGAAAGCAGAGGATTGAAGGTGGAGGCTAAGAGGATTAATAGAAAGAATTTTTTCTATGGTGAAAGATTTGGGTGCATGATTTGCTGGTCGATCTTGATGGAAAAATTGAGGTGTATGATGGTAGACAAGGCAGAGAGCACTGGAGTGCTATAGTAGCTCTTTCTTGGAGATGCAGGACTGAGTGAGACTCGATGATGCAGTAGCTGAGAAAGATATCTCAGTAGAGAGCATTAGTATTCTCTAGAAAGATGGGCTATGTGGGGCTATTGAAGAGAGGTTTTTCAAGGGATAATGATCAAAGGAAGGCTGAAGAAGCGACTATACATCCTTCGGTTGCAGGAAGATGTGGAAGCAGTCGAAGATGTATTCAATGGTTTGACCAAAGCATGGATTTGCAGAGCCTTGAAGATGGATGATCCATGAAGATCTAGCAGGTTAGGATTGGACGGCTGTAGAGCGATGTAGAGATGAGTCAGGGAGTGCTAGAGTGCTATAGGAGCACTATCTTGGAGGCATAGAAGCTAAAAGAGGCTCAGTGGTGCAGCAGTCAAGAGAGATATCTCAGTAAAGAGTGTCAAGGGCATCTCACTGATACCAGGAGTAGATCTTAAGGAGAGCTAGGAGGTCTCAGGGAGCGCCAGAAGCTCTTAGACAGTCGAAAGTATCCTGGATCAGGTTTCTTCTGTAGGAGCACTAGAAAGAGTCATAGTTCAGTGGAGGATGGTTTGTGTATAGCAAGAGAGGATCCATATACCTATGAGAAGGTAGTTCCAAGATGAGTCAGGAAGGACTGGAGTGCTGTAGGAGCGCTATCCTTAAGGCATAGGAGCTGAGAGAGGCTCGATGGTGCAGTAGTCGAGGAAGGTATCTCAGTAGAGAGTGTCAAAAGGCAACTGAGGGAGATTGGAGGCAGGTTTCAGGAAGAGCCATGGAGTCTAGGGAGCCTTAGGATGAGGTAGGTGGGTTCGAGCCTAGGACAGGGTTTGAGTGATAGTTCCTTCGGATGCAACTAAAGTGATGGCAAGTATAGGGGTAGAAGAGGAGAAGGCTAGGATGAAATTTTCTAGGGTTCAGTCATTAGATTCAGAAGAGTTGGATGAGCTCTTGGATTTTTGAGGTGCTCGTAGGTTATGAAGGTATCCGAGACCACTTTAAAAAGGGCCACAGAGTGTGGAGGGTTCGAAGGGATAGTGATGGTGTTCAAGGTGCAGCGGCAGGCTCAGCAATACAGCATTAAGTGATTGACCTTGAGAGACTTGATGATAGAGTCAACTTTTGTGGCATCAGGTGGACTTCGGATATAGGTGAATCTTCGTAGTGGTGGCTTCACAAGTGGAGAAAAAATTTGGCATGAGTTCAGAGCCGAGGATCAGTGTCGATGATGCATAATTTCTTATGGTGCGGCATGTGCAGATGGACAGGCATAGCTCTGAGGAGATCGTGTCAGGTGGTATAGCATGTGCTATGAAGAAATGCTGTAGGTTCTTTAAGAAAGTCCAGAGAAAGTGATGCAGCTACTAAGCTAAAGGGATCCTATAATTTCAGGATGGTACCAAGAAGCAAGCACAAGTCTTTAGTGATGGAGGCAGTCATCCCAAAGGCCTTAAAGGTGCACAATAGCTGAAGAGGATTGGTGGAGGTGATGTTTGCATAGGTGCTGTCAGGGTGTGCATCGATAGTGGGATCATGTAGGAATACATTGCCGAGGGGTTTGCCAAGGCTTGGGGCACCAAGGTGGAGATTATGAGGATTGATGGTGCTACCAAGCCTTAGGAAGACACGGGAGGAGCCAGGGTGTTGGCTCCAAAGATTTTAGGGGCTTGGTTGGTGCTTCAGATACATGGGATATAAGGTGGAGCAAGAAACCAAAGTCGAAGAATGAATACCACAAAGAAGAGCTTTTCTATAGGTTAACCGGCTCAGTGTCAAACTAGGTCGGCTAAGTCTCAGAGGATAGACCAAACAGCGAAGAGCGCGTTCGGGACTACAGCTTGGCATGCAACTGGGTTAGCTCAGTCTAAAATTGAGTCATCCCAGTCTCAGGTTAGCCAGCTTAGTGCTGAGACTAAGCTGGCTAAGTCTGCGAGTAGAGCTACGTGAGGGTCTATTTGGGGCTAGGATAGGGACTTATCCTAGGGGTCTTAAGGCTTGTTTTGAGAGATCTTAAAGGGCAAACTCATGTATGGGTCAGGCTTAGATCCAGAGGATGAGAGCATGAGAGACATGGGTGTACATGGGCTCGATGAGTCCTTTCATATATTAGGTTACCAGAAAAGTGTTTGGTCGGGCCTAATAGCTATGTATAAATACATAGGTTGTATTAGGATTTTCAAGAGTGCAAGTAATACAGATCTTTTCTCCCTTCAACCTCTCTTTCCTCTTCTCTCTAGAATAGTTGTCCTAGGTTTCTGAAGAAGCCCTAGAGAGAGAGGGTGCCTCTCTCAAGCCCAAGGAGGGAGGTTCCCCAGCATAGATTTAGGTGATGGACTATGATACGCTATCTTAGAGAACATCAAAGATCTCCTATGATCCATGCTAAAGATCAGGAACTTCCACAACATAGCATTGAGCTAGGTGATGCCAAGATGATGTACCAACATTTGGCATCAGAGCAATACTGGATTCCTTACATAGAGAATTCAATATCGCATCCTTTCCAAGCTACTCATGCAAGAAAAAACCCAGCTTACTCAGGCACACAATCATCTTAATCATGTACAATACATGATCGTTGATTGATGCCCCATCCTCATCCGAGTATTGAAAATGACACAACTAGTCTTGTACCTCTCAACATCATCAGGCATGCCAAAGGAGTTGTTCAACATTTAATGCATCTCTTTTTACTGGGCATTTTCAAACCTATGGCTGAACTCATCATTCATTGCTGCTAGCATTATGCACTGAATGGTGGTGCAATCATTAAGCCACTTCTGGTAAGTATCTTGGACCACCCCTTTAGCATTCGAAGCTGGCTCCTCAAGTGCTGGATCTGTCAAAATATACAAGATCCATTCATGCTCTAAGACTATTTTTAACTTTTGATACCAGCTATCGAAGTTGGGTCCCATAAGATTATCATTATCCAATAATGATCGAAGCGATAGGATAGTGGCCATAGTTATAGAAAAAAGGAAAACCATAATCTAATTAGTATATAAATTATTTATCCCAAAGACTTGGACTTTAGTCTAAAGGTTCTTTCACTATTTTATATGAACTAATAGCCTCTACCTTTAATTTGAGGAATTATCTTAATTCCTTAGTGGGTACTAGAATCCACACAAACTATACATAAGTCTGACTTTGGTTGGTCAACCCATGTGCATCTAGGGGTAGGTTCATAATTAATTATTTCTTTAAATAACTTTTAGTAATTTTAATTTTGCCTAAAAAATCTAATTAGTAGGCTTTGGCCTCCAATGAAAAGGTTCGGTAAGGTCCAACCATTAACATGATCGTATTTGGTGCATCTAACTAACAAATGATCAGGCCTGACTTTGGTCGACCAAATTGATCATCATTATATAGGCATAACCAAATCATCATATTATGAATGATGATTTCATTAGTCAATAAGCAGTAGGCCTTTGGGCCTCCAATAATTATTAAACTAATGGATCCATTATCACTCAACTTAATGGAAGACTATGACCTAGTTATCACCATAACTATATCATTTTTAAGAACCTAATAATTTTAAAGAATTTGATTAACCCATTTTCAGAAGAAGATAGAGGATTAAGCAGCCAATTTCGATCCTCCCACTAACTTCACCAAGTTAGATAAAAAAAGATCTAATTTATGCTGGCATTAGGAGCACCTAAATCAATCATATTTATTTATCTAATTGACATAGGTGAGTCCAAATCACCAAGTGATCTAATCAAAATCTAATTCATGAAGATGGCCAAGTAAGTGAGATTAGTGAAAGGGATATACCATTAACTCGTCAAAGATTGAATCAATATAACTAGCTTCCAATTAAAAACCACTGGTCTAGGTTGCCAAACTTACCTTAGACACCATACAGTTCATTAGTTTCAATTTGACCAACCTAGTAATTTCATGTTCAACCACGTAGCCATGAATCATGTCCATTTGGTTCTTATTAAAGGCATGGACTTGACCAACTACAACTATTGTAATTAAGTCTAAAGAGTCCTTGACCTAATCTAAATCAATATTTGGTTAGATCTAATCAATTACTCTGATTTA
Organism: Cocos nucifera; assembly: GCA_006176705.1. Classification (NCBI taxonomy): domain Eukaryota; kingdom Viridiplantae; phylum Streptophyta; class Magnoliopsida; order Arecales; family Arecaceae; genus Cocos; species Cocos nucifera. The sequence goes on from QRFJ01007098.1 coordinate 39,829, forward strand.
ATTCATTCTTTAACTAACCTTAGGTCCAACCCAATTAATGGACCTAATCATCTAACCCAATAATCCAAAAGTTTTATGCTATGACTTAGGATCTTTAATTCATAATTCTAGACCCTAATTCATAACACTTAATTTTAATTAAGTTTTGGGCTGATGGGTTGGGGTTCAGCATTTCAAAAAAAAATTTTAAATTTTGAAAGGTTCTTTTTTAATCTAATATTATTCACTAAATGGGTCGACTCATTTCAAAATTGGATCGGCTCATTTCATAAATATGTACTAGTTGTAGGTTTTATGTACAATACATAAAAATCATGAATCTAAATTTAGATCTAATCTAACACATTTATAATTAAAATAGACTAAACCAATTTTAGAATTTTTTTTTTCATTTATCTTCAAGAATGAGTTCATGGTGGCACCCCTACTGCCATAAAAGATCCCCATCGAATGGGAGGAGATGGCCTTTAAAGCATGCTTATCCCTTATGACTGGATGGCTTGGTGGCTCATTCAAGCTCGATTACTAGGCTACTCGAATGTATTATATATCTAATATGCAGAAATTTTTAAATTTTGAAGCATATAAATCACATTTAATCAACCATGCTCTGATAGTACTAAAGGTATATAGTGCAGGATTTCAGCTTTACTTTCAAAATTGTTTCAAAAATTTAATATAGTAAAAATAAAAATTAATCTAATTAATTACTAGAGCTATTGATCATATCAATAAATCCTACACAAAGGATCGAAATGTGATATATATATATATATATGCATTAAAATTTAAAAGCTAATCAATATGCAGCAAATCATATTTACTACTCTCTGTGTTCAAAACACAATACCTTGCATGGGTAGCCGAACTCCATAATTGAATCACCACTGGGGAGGTCCTCTTGTTGTGATGCGGCCACATAGGTCGTTTGGCCTCCATGGATCATCCACATGAGTCTCTGGTCCTGATCGACTCCTCTTGAGTGCTAGCTCAATGCCGAAAGCATTGATAACTAATTTCGATCGAACTCTTTTGATCTTCCTCCGAGGGCTCTTTGGATGCTCTAGATTGCCACCAGACATGGGAGAGAGGTAAAAGAGGCTTAGCTGAAAGTCTCATGCGCACACGACACTCGTAGCTCATGAAATGGATTCCCGAACCCTAGGTCAAAATCTTAGGGCTTGCACTCAGAAAACCTTATGCCACACTCTGGATTTTTTCTCTCAATGTTTTGATTTTTCTCTCATGTAGATAAGGGGGAACACATGGAATGGTTTCTCCTCAAAAGTTGTGCACCCCGCTAAGAAAAGCATAATTTATTTTGCACAAGATCGAGTCCAAGCCATGTGGAGGGATAAGGAAAGGTTGTTTGTTTGTTTGAATTCAAATCCCATTTGAATTTAAATGCCAACATGTCCACTTGGGTGAGAGGAACTTGGGCATGTGCCCCTCTATGCATGGAGAAGCATCGAGAGAAATATTTTTCTTGTAGAAACAAGTGGGCGTAGAAAGAGCTGAGGTGGCATAGAGGAAGACTAGTCAAACTAGTCTCAAGGGAACCTTATCTAATTTAGACCAACCCAAACCAATTTTGGATAGGTCTGATTAGACCAAATTAAATCCAACTTATTTAATCTTTATTAGGCTCAATTAAATTCTAATTAAATCAAGTGGTAGATGATTGGAATTAGTATATGAATTATCTAATAATAATAAATAGTTGACTGGTTCATCATAAAAGTTCTATCTCCTTAAATGAACTCCTAAATTATGATGAAGTCTTTAGAACCACAATCAATCAATACTGGAGGATTTATCGGATGGTTCTTAAAATATTCATGATCAAATGATAAGTTATTAATAAGGACGATAACTTATCGAGTGTAGGTCGTTGTATGCTATATGCATTGGTTGTCCTCATAACCAAGTAGTGTGGAGACCCTAGTATGAAATCCAGGTGAGATGTAGGAGTACATCTACACTGAACTTGACCAATGTAGCACTCTACTATCAAGAGTAGCTAGCTAAGGCTAATGGATATAAGTATTCCTCCGACCTGAGATCACCATGGTGACTTGTGAGCAACTCACTGTACTTTGGTATCGAACTAGCTGTATTTCTAATATAGGTTCGAAAAATTTTTGGGTACAGTCAAGTATTTATAAAATCGGTGTATGAGTCAAGATGAGATTGACCACTCCTGATTAACTTCAAGAAGAGAATGACTCATTGTGCTTCAATTTAGTAAAACCTAGGCTTGGGTAGTCCTCGTGAGGAGTCACAAAATTTATAAAATTTTGAGATACAATAGAAATGACTTGTATGAGTCTTGATAGTGTACTCAAAGTCATCTTGAGCATTATTGGTCAAAGAAATGAATTATATGGTAACCATTAGCTAGGGTTCTAAGAATGTTGCTTTGCATACATTCGACCTATCCAAACATCGAGAACCATTGCTAGATGGTTACTTTGATTGGTACAGAAATTAGTTCCTGTGCTACCATCTTAGGTTCAAATCTATGGGATCATAAATATTAGAGGTTGTAACCTGATCAGATGGTTAATCAATGAATGTGAATCATTCAAAGTTCAAATAATCAATGCGATTGATGTTTGACCTAATGCAAGTATTGCAGGAGGATCGATAAGCAATTAGATTACTAATTGGCTTAATTTAATTAAGCAATCAGATTGAGATTAAGTCTAATAAAATTAGATTCAATTAAAATTAGTTTGGACTTAATTAGGTTAAGTCCAATTGGTTTGGACTTAACAAGGAAGAACAAGTCCTTATTGGACTACGACTTGAATGAACTTAATTCCAAATTAACTTGAGATTTAAATCAGATTTAAATATGGTTTAAACCTAACTTAATTAGATTTTTAGTTGGACCAGGATCATCCATAATTAAGGTTGCACTAATCTTATTTTAATTGAGTTCAAAATTGCTTTGACTTAGTCAAAATAGGAGAGTCCTAGTCTAACTAGGACTCCTCCTTTCCTTGCACCAAAAATCTCCACGTCCATATTTTATTTCTAGATATCTATGTAAATTATTCCTCACCTAAGAAATATATTACATGCCCTAATATCTGGTGGATTTCAAATAAATATTTGACTTGTTCAAATATGGTAGTTGGTTTTGATTTGAAATCAACTTGATAGAGTCCCATATTGATAAAAGACCTCTTCCCATCTTGCACCAATAATTCCCATGCCAACCAGATTTATGTTGCCCTTTCTTATTTGGTTTTGTGCATGGAAGAGAGAGCTCTCATGCCTGATTTTGTGGGAGGGGCATCCAAGAGTTGGACGCCCCATAGGATTCCTTACAATCCTCCTTAAAAATAGGTTTTGACCTAGTCAAAAAAAGACGTTGTTAGGGGATGCCTCATTACAAGTTTTTGAGCGTTAATAATTCTGGGTTTCCACAGTAAAACCAAAAGAAAAAGAAGAGCTGGCATGGGGGGTTATGGGCACTTACATCCTTGGAGAAAATATCTTCTTTAAGACATGAAAGGTTCATGTCTTGATGAAGATAAAGGTAAGAAAGAAAGTCTTCTCTAATATTTTTCTTTCAAGGTTTATCTTCCCATTTTTCTTTATGAATTTTATATGATAAAAATCTAAGAGAGAGAGGAAGAGGTCATGGGGATCTGTGCTCCAAGGTGTTGGGGTAGGATGATCATTTTCAGACATGATCTGATCATGTCCTGATGAGAGAAGAAGAGAAGAAGGTCTTCTCTTAGGATTTCTTTAAGAACCCTTCTTCTTCACATTTTTGTGAGATTTTTCTATGAGAAAAATCAGAGAGTATAAGATCTAGAAACATGAGAAAAGTCTAGGGAAGATGGTCACTCCTTGTCCTAGCATAGAGATGTTTTCAGGACATCAATTATTGGTGTCCTAAAAGAGAAGATTTATCTTCTCTTAGGACCTTTTTCTAATGTATTTTATTTCTGATTTTTGGAAGATCCAAAGGTTGGATTTCTTCCTAATTTCTCCTCTTATTTTTCAACTCTTGGAGTATCGAAGAGATCCGAAGAATAAATTTTAGATTAACCATCTAGAGGGATCCGCGATAAGCTAGCACTTCGAGCAAATTTTCATTCGATGAACCTCTGATTTTGTTGAAACCTTATGTGAATCACCTGTAGAGATCAGACGCATGTGTGGCTCCAAAGGCAATAACAAAAATCAACCATGGAGTTCTCAACCTATACGAAGGTAAGAGATTTGATCTCTTCTCTCACCTAGATATGATCTAGGGTTTTGATTTAGAACTATTCTAGATCTAAGGTATTAATTGGATCAACACCAAAGTATTTATTTTCAGATTTAAGAATGCATTATTATATGTTATAGGTCCTAGTTGTAGGATTTAGTAATTTGATTACATGCTTCTATAGATTAAATAGTTTAATCTATATCTTCCGCTGTGTTATATTTCAAAAAAATTTTGATATTCATGTATGAAACTCTGCATATTTTCCAATAGTTAAATCCATACCACAGTTGCCCCATTTATTATTAGACAGTGATAAATTTATGGGATCCAACTTCGATAATAAGTATTGAAAGTTTAATATTGTACAGCAGCACGAAGTGGTTCGTGCTGGGGCATCTATGCCTAGTTTAAACATAAAGTCTAAAAATAACCTAGATCAGGTAGAATGCTTCCACTATAAGAAGTAGGTGTTAGATGTGTACCCTAGAAGCTAGATTGGCTAAACACTTGTAATACACTTTTAAGGATAATTTTGTAATTTGACTATAAATTAATAAAAGAATTATTTTCTATCATAGTATATATTTAAAGTGTTTGTGATACATCCTTTGAGTTAATGGTAATGTTAATTCATATTTTCAAGAGTTGAAAATTTGAGATTCATAATTAACTCATAAATAGCTTCTGACCGTAGGATCATCACGAGGATGGTGATCGATCCGAAAGATTAGTGAACGATCACTTTCTTAGGATAGATATGTCTTGAGCCTACAATGTGGAGACACCAGAGCGAGAGTATAGGTACTCGTTAGAAAATGAGGGTACTAAGCATGACCACATCGAGCAGTCATAAGAAAGTCTATCTTCTCATCGATGACTGGCTCGATGCTACAGTAGGTGTGTCTAGTTCTTTGATCTAAGATGTACCGATAGTTCATCTTGAGGGTGTTAGAGTTTGACTACACCATAACTCGGTCTTCTAGCCATTCAGAATCCTAAGGTGTATGTTGGCTATAGCATGTTTATTATAGGAATTGGATTGCACCAATAAAGGATCTATCTACCTCAGTAGATGAGGAGTAGCCCAATGATAATCATGAGATTGAGTCCTTAAGCCCATGGCTATGGCAGAGTGAAGATGATAGAAATAGTTTCTATTAGTATTTCACATTGGATTTGAATCAAATGATTAATTCATATGATGGATATTAGATTTGATGAGTTCATCTTAACCCTAATCCCATCGGGGCTCAAGATAGAAGAATCCAATCATATAGGTAATTGCACCGAGAGGTTCATTTTTAGTTCTAATGGATTGTTACCATATACTTTAGGTGTCACTGGTAGATTTTGGGAGTAATTAGAATGATTTTGATGATCAATCATTCCAATTATATAAATCAGAAAAGTTCTGATCCATCAAAAGGTATTTCGATGATGTCGATGATGAAGATCGTGACATATCTTATTACCATATAGAATTGAACCTAACTAGATCACATAAATAAAGATTTGGATCTGGACGTCATCAATTGAGCTAATCCAGTTTGATTGGTTTGGATTAGATCCGATCAAGTTCAAGGTAATTGTGCTAGCATACGATTGAACCGGACATTCTCCTTCTATAATCTTTCTGATTCATCGCAGTTGAGTCAAATTTGATTTGACTCATTCTTATATTTTGAATGAGTTTATTTTCATCTAACTAGAATAAGTTCATATCAGATTAATTGTAAAAATTGAATCCATTCATAGTCAAATTGGACTAGGGTCAAAAGTTGACCTATTTGATAGAATTGAGGGTCACCAGATTAGAGGCTTCTAGAAAATTTTTTAAAAATCTTTTTGATCTAATTTTTGGATATGTGATAGGGAATGAGTCATACATTGGGTATTCCAAATTTCATAATTTTTGGAGGTACTTAGCTTGAGTTTTGATAGATTTTGATTTAGATCAAACTCTTAAGAGAAGAGTCCTAGGCGTAGTGGACTCTTCCTTATCTACTCATGCCACCACCTTCCAGATTGATTTTTGGCATCAAAATTAGATGGGATCTAGGGTGTTTCATGGATATCAGGTCCAGGAGTCCCAATGGTTGAATAAATGAGGATTTTGCTCAAAGAGTGACTCTAACTTGGTGCTATGCTTTTGTATAAGAACCCTTGTGCCAAAGCTCTTCACAGAAGAAATAAATTTTTTATACCCAAAAGCTACCACCCCTTCCATCTTTCATGCCCTCTCTGATCCTCTCTCTTCCCTTCTTCTAAGTGCTAAAGGTTGAAAATAAATCTGAGAAGAAGATCCAATCAAATTTAGGAAGAGTTCAACATCTATGCAATGGTGTTCGTGAGACAGACACGCTGCTTTTAGAAATTCTTTTGAAGGACTTTCATATCAGATTTAGATCTGATATTTGGAGAAAAGATTCAAGAGGAGAAGTTATTCAGATCTTGATCGAGTGGATACCGATAGAGGCTAGGCGCGTATGTGGCTCCTTCCAAAACCTTAAGATAGATCAGGATCATCATAGGATAATCTGATGACCCAAAATACAAGGTATGAAATTAATTAGATTTAATTTTATTTTTATCTTAATATCAAATCTTAAAGAATCAAATCCAAGATGTCTCAGATTTGATTAGGATCTTAGGAGAAATTTTTTTGAAATATTCCTTCAGATCTGAACGATCCTATTGAAGGAAAAATTCAGATTTTCCAAGGTTTGTTCAGATCTGATTGGATCAAGAGAGATATTTCAAAAATTTTTCTTTCAGATCTAGATCAGATCTAAGATATTTTAGATTTGATTTTATATATCTAATAAATAAAATAAAATAAAATTAAATCAAATTTAATTTACCTTTTGTTAGGTAATCCTATTACCCTGTGATGATCCTGTGATTGCAGCGGAAGGTTCTGGATCTAGCCACGCAAGCGCCTGGCCTCTACCGGTATCCACTCGGGTTGGATCTGGAGATCCTCTTCTTCTCTATCACACTCTCCAAAAATCAGATCTGGATCTGATCTGGAGGATCTTCAAAACTCCTTTTGAAGATCTAGCAGTCGTCCTTTGCAGCAGTGCAGCCTTCTTCCTTTTGATCGCCTTTCTCTTGATCTGGAATCGCACCAACCTAAGCCCAAAACTCCTTTTGGACGTGGAGAGAAGAGAGAGGAGAAGAAGATGGCATGGAGGAGGGAGAGAGGCAGCCTTGGGGCATGGGCTAATGGGTGATCTTATTGAAGGCTTGGGCGCAGGGTCTTATTTATAGACCCTGCTGATCCATGCAGTCCTCTTCTTCCCAACCAATCACAACCCTTTGTGAAATCAGATCTAAATCTGATTGGTGGGAATAGAGATTTCCTTGATTCCTAATTAGATGGAGCCTCCTCAAGACTTCTTAGGGGCACTAAGATTGGTCAAAGTTGAGTTCTTAGGAGAACTCCTAATTGGAATCCAAAAGGAGACCTGGAGTCCTTGTCCAACAAGGACTCCTAGGCGCCTCCTAACTTGGGCACACGCCTCCCTAGGCGTGCGCCCTCCTCCTTGCCAGGTTCTGGCAGGGGGACAAGGCCCCCACCAGCTCTCCAATAGGTGCATGACACATGTGGTCAAAAGTCAAAGTGTCAAAGGTCAACGTTTGACCAAAGTCAAAAGACAAGAAATGGCAGGTGACCAAAAATGGCAGGTAATGTCTCAATTTACTCAAAATAAGACAACCTTTTCTGACTTGGACAACCTCCAGTCAGACCATATGAAGGCCTCTGATTGAGCACAAACTCCTTTGGCTCAGTCAGGACAACTTATTTATGATAGTAAAAGAAGAACGTTAGGTTCAATCGAGTGCTAGCACGATTTCCTTGAACCTAATTGAATCTCATTCAGATCAATTGAACTAGATCAGTTCAATTGATGATCACCAGATTCAAACCCTTGTTTGTGTGACCCAGTTAGGTTCAGTTCTGTATGGTAATGGGATATGTCATGATCTCTATCATCGACATCATCGAAACTCCTTTCGATGGATCAGAACTCTTCTGATTCGAACAGCTAGAATGATCGATCATCTAAATCATTCTAATTGCTCCCAAAATCCACCAGTGACACCTAGCAGTATATGGTGGCAACCCATCAGAGCTGAATGCGAACCTCTTGGTGCAGCTACCTGTGTGATTAAGTTCTTCTATCTTGAGCCCCGATCAGATTAGGGTTAAGGTGAACTCGTCAAACCCTAGTCTCTGTCATATGATGTAATCATTCGATTCGAGTCCAATGTGAAAATCTAAATAGAAACTCTTTCTATTATTTCACTCTACCATGGCCATGGGCTTCTGGACTTGATTCTCATGATCATCATAGGGCTGCTCCTCTACCACCGAGGTAGATAGATTCCATCTTGATGCAATCCAGTTCCTACAATGAACATGCTATAGCCAACATACACCTCAGGGTTCCATATGGCTAGGAGACCGAGTAATGGTGTAGTCAAACTATAACACCCTCAAGGTGAACTGCCGATGCATCTCAGGTCAAAGAACCAGACACACTACTGCAGCATCGAGTCAGTCATTGACGAGAAGGTAGACTCCCTAATGACTACTCGAGGTGGTCACGCTCAGTGCCCTCGTTCTCTAACGAGTACCTGTACTCTCGCTCCGGTGTCTCCACACCGTAGACTCAAGACTCATCTACTAAAGAGAAGCGATTGTACACCAACCTTCCGGATCAATCACCATCCTCGTGATGATCCTATGGTCGGGAGCATTTTATGAGTTAATAATGATTATTCATGTCTTAAATTTTCAACTCTTGAAAATATGAATTATCATTACCATTAACTCAAAGGATGTATCACAGACACTAAATACACATATGTGATAGAAAATAACCCATTTTATTATTTATAGTCAAAATTATAATTTTGCCCCTAGAAGTGTATTACAAGTGTCAGCCAATTCTGGCTTCTAGGGCACATATATCTAACAATCTCCCACTTGTCCTAAAGCCAATTGGCTACAAGTCTAAGTCCCATCTTCTCAAGGTGGGCTTCGATCTTCTGCTGGCCCAACGGCTTTGTAAGTGGGTCTGCCACATTATCTGTGGAGTTGACTCTCTTGACCTCGAACGTAACCTTTCTCGAGGTAATCGCGGATGAGGTGGTATCGCCGCTCAATGTGCTTGGATTTCTGGTGAGACCTCGGCTCCTTAGCAAGGGCTATGGCGCCATTGTTGTCGCAGTATAGAGGAATGGCATCTGATGGCATTACTCCAATTTCTGCAGCAAACTTCTTGTACCAGAATGCTTCCTTCGCAGCCTCTGATGCAGCGATATATTCTGCTTCCATGGTGGAATCTGCTATCACCGTTTGCTTGGAACTCTTCCAGCTGACAGCACCACCATTGCACACAAACAGACTCCCAGATGTCGACTTTCGATCATCTATATCGGACATGAAATCCGAGTCTGTGTATCCCTGGACTTGGAGTTCTCCATTACCAAAGACCAACATCATATCCTTAGTTCTTCTCAAGTACTTAAGGATACATTTCACAGAAGTCCAGTGTTCTTCACCTGGATTTGACTGATATCTGCTTGTGACACTCACAGCATGGGCTATATCAGGTCGTGTACATAGCATGGCATACATGAGGCTCCCTATTGCAGAAGCATAAGGGATCTTGCTCATGCGTTCTATTTCCTCAGGTGTGCTGGCGCACATCTTCTTGGAAAGATGAATACCATGTCTGAAGGGTATTAATCCCCTCTTAGAGTTTTCCATACTAAACCTCTTTAGTACTTCCTCTATGTACATCTTCTGTGAAAGTCCTAGCATCCTATTCGGTCTATCCCTATAGACCTTAATTCCTAGAATAAAGGATGCTTCACCTAGGTCTTTCATGGAGAATTCCTTGGACAACCATATTTTGACTGTTGTCAACATGGGAATATCATTCCCAATAAGGAGGATGTCATCCACGTACAATACGAGGAAGACAACAGCGCTCCCACTGACCTTTTTGAAAACACATGGTTCCTCTTCATTTTTGATGAAACCAAACGTTTTGATCACATCATTGAAATGAGTGTTCCAGCTCCGAGATGCTTGCTTAAGTCCATATATGGACCTTTGCAGCTTGCAAACCTTGTGATCAGTATCACTGGATGTGAAACCTAGCGGCTGTTCCATATAGATATCTTCCTCAAGATATCCATTTAAGGAATGCCGTTTTCACGTCCATTTGCCATATTTCATAATCGAAATAGGCTGCAACAGGCAAGCAATGTGCGGATGGATTTTAGCATAGCTACTGGGGAAAAGGTATCCTGATAGTCAATGCCTTCGCGTTGACTATAACCTTTTGCCACTAGTCTAGCCTTGAATGTCTCCACATTCCCATCTGCACCAATCTTTCTCTTGAAGATCCATTTACACCCAATAGGTACTATACCTTCTGGTGGATCTACCAAGGTCCAGACTTGGTTTGAGTGCATCGAGTCAATTTCTGACTTCATTGCCTCTAGCCATTTCTCGGAGTCGATATCTGATATCGCCTCGTTGTAGGTTTTGGGATCATCACCATGAGCACCATTACCTATGAGGAACATTTTCCTCTACTTCCTCTGAAATAATACCTAAGTATCTTTCAGGGGGATGGAAAAACTCTTTCCGATCTACGAGGTGGAGGAGGTAGTGTTCTTATTGGCTCAACCTGATTTGGTTCCAATTGGTCCTTAGCTCGTTGCTACTTGTGAGACTTTCTCATCAAGCTTGAATCTGCTTTCCAATGCCGCTATCTTGAATAAACTATTTTTCAAGAAAGATGGCATGTCGACTCACAATCACATTGTGGTCTTCTGGAATGTAGAAATAGTATCCTAATGACTCTTTAGGATATCCTATGAATCGAGCTCTAAAGGACCTAAACTCTAACTTGTCCGCTTGTTGTCTTTTGACATGAGCCGGACAACCCCAAATTCTGAGATGACTCAGACTTGGTTTCTTACCGTGCCATATCTCATACGGTGTGGTAGGAACGGTTTTAGAGGGAACCCTATTCAGTAAGATAGAATTGAAGTTAACAATGAGTGTCCCCAAAGAAAATCAGGGAGGTCTGTGAAGCTCATCATGGATCGAACCATATCCAATAGAGTCCGATTTCTCCATTCTGAAACCCCGTTGAGTTGAGGTGTTCCTGGTGGAGTCCATTGAGAGACTATGCCATTTTCCTTGAGATAGTCTAGGAATTTCCCGGCTAAGGTATTCACCTCCTCGATCTGATCGAAGAACCTTAATGGGTTTTTCAGTTTGTTTTTCTACTTCATGTCTGAATTCTTTGAACTTTTCAAAAGCTTCAGACTTGTGTCTCATAAGATACACATACCCATACCTAGACAGATCATCGGTAAAGGTAATGAAGTAGACAAAATTGCCTCTAGCCGGCACATCAAATGGGCCGCACACATCAGTATGTACTAGGGCAAGGAGATCTGTGGCCCTCTCCCCATGTCCAACAAAAGGGAGTTTAGTCATTTTGCCTTGAAGACAAGATTCACAAGTTGGATATGACTCGAAAGTCAATGGACTCAATAGCCCATTTTTCTCCAATTTGTTAATCCTATCTTCTGCTATATGACCTAATCTCAGGTGCCATAGATATCTATCATTTGGACTATCCCTAGGTCGTTTCATGGCATTCACGTTTTGCTCGATAGTTAAAAATAGGTACATCAATATGTAACTGATAAAGACCATTAATAAGGAAACCATTTGCAATTTTATTTCTTTCATAAAGAATGTTACAATGGTCCTTAAGAAAAGGTAATCACATAGCCTTCTTGTGCTAAGCATGAAACAGAAATCAAATTCCTGCTAGCTGCAGGCACATAATAACAGTCTTTTAAAACTAAGTCTAAACCAGATGGTAATCGAAGAGGGTATGTTCCCACGGCTACTGCAGCAACTCTTGCTCCATTACCGATGCGTAGGATCATGTCTCCATCCCTCAGCCTCCTGCTATCCTCAAGACCCTGCATGAAGTGCACAGATGAGCACTAGAACCAGAGTCAAGCACCCAACTGGATGCAGAAGAAACCATAAGATTAGGCTCAATAATGAGCATACCTCCAGAAGGATCTACTGTTAGATATATGTGCCCTAGAAGCCAGAATTGGCTGACACTTATAATACACTTCTAGGGGCAAAATTATAATTTTGACTAATCAATAAAATGGGTTATTTTCTATCACATATGTGTATTTAGTGTCTGTGATACATCCTTTGAGTTAATGGTAATGATAATTCATATTTTCAAGAGTTGAAAATTTAAGACATGAATAATCATTATTAACTCATAAAATGCTCCCGACCATAGGATCATCACGAGGATGGTGATTGATCCGGAAGGTTGGTGTACAATCGCTTCTCTTTAGTAGATGAGTCTTGAGTCTATGGTGTGGAGACACCGGAGCGAGAGTACAGGTACTCGTTAGAGAACGAGGGCACTGAGCGTGACCACCTCGAGTAGTCATTAGGGAGTCTACCTTCTCGTCAATGACTGACTCGATGCTGCAGTAGTGTGTCTGGTTCTTTGACCTGAGGTGCATCGGCAGTTCACCTTGAGGGTGTTATAGTTTGACTACACCATTACTCGATCTCCTAGCCATATGGAATCCTGAGGTGTATGTTGGCTATAGCATGTTCATTGTAGGAACTGGATTGCATCAAGATGGAATCTATCTACCTCGGTGGTAGAGGAGCAGCCCTATGATGAATCATGAGAATCAAGTCCAGAAGTCCATGGCCATGGCAGAGTGAAATAATAGAAAGAGTTTCTATTTAGATTTTCACATTGGACTCGAATCGAATGATTACATCATATGACAGAGAACTAGGGTTTGACGAGTTCACCTTAACCCTAATCTGATCGGGGCTCAAGATAGAAGAACTTAATCACACAGGTAGCTGCACCAAGAGGTTCGCATTCAGCTCTGATGGGTTGCCACCATATACTGCTAGGTGTCACTGGTGGATTTTGGGAGCAATTAGAATGATTTAGATGATCGATCATTCTAGCTGTTCGAATCAGAAGAGTTCTGATCCATCGAAAGGAGTTTCGATGATGTCGATGATAGAGATCATGACATATCCCATTACCATACAGAACTGAACCTAACTGGGTCACACAAATAAGGGTTTGAATCTGGTGATCATCAATTGAACTGATCTAGTTCAATTGATCTGAATGAGATTCAATTAGGTTCAAGAAAATCGTGCTAGCACTCGATTGAACCTAACGTTCTTCTTTTACTATCATAAATAAGTTGTCCTGACTGAGCCAAAGGAGTTTGTGCTCAATCAGAGGCCTTCATATGGTCTGACTGGAGGTTGTCCAAGTCAGAAAAGGTTGTCTTATTTTGTAAGACATTACCTGCCATTTTTGGTCACCTGCCATTTCTTGTTCTTTGACTTTGGTCAAAAGTCTACCTTTGACTGGTCAAATGTTGACCATTGACACTTTGACTTTTGTCCACATGTCATGCACCTATTGGAGAGCTGGTGGGGGCCTGTCCCCCTACCAGAACCTGGCAAGGAAGAGGGCGCACGCCACCCTTGGCGTGTGCCCAAGTTGGAGGCGCCTAGGAGTCCCTGTTGGACAAGGACTCCATCTCCTTTTTGGATTCCAATTAGAGTTCTCCTAAGAACCAACTTTGACTGGTCTTAGGCACCCTCTAAGGAGGAATCCAGGGGACTCTATTCCCACCAATCAGATTTAGATCTGATTTCACAAAGAGTTGTGATTGGTTGGGAAGAAGAGGAGTTGGATCACAGTTAGTCTATAAATAAGACCCTGCGCCCAACTCAAATTAAGATTGAATCATAATTCCCCATGCCCCAAGGCTGCCTCTCCCCTCTTCCTCCATGCCAAACCCACCTTCTCCCTCTCCTCTCCACGTCCAAAAGGAGTTTTGGAGCTTGGTTGGTGCGATCCAGATCAAAGAAAGGCGACTGAAAGCTAGAAGGCTGCACTGCTGCAAAGGACGACTGCTGATCTTCAAAAGGAGTTTTGAAGATCCTCCAGATCAGATCCAGATCTGAATTTTTGGAGATGTGATAGAGAAGAAGAGGATCTCTAGATCCAGCCTGAGTGGATACCGGTAGAGGCCAGGCACTTGCGTGGCTAGATCCAGAACCTTCCGCTGCTTACAGGATCATCAACGGGTAATAGGATTACCCACATCAAGATAAATTAAATTTGATTTAATTTATCTAATTTTATTTTAATTTATTAAAATAATAAGAATTAGATCTAAAATATCTTAGATCTGATTAGATCAAAGAAAAAAATTTTTGAAATATATCTCTTGATCTGATCAGATCTGAACGAACCTGGTCCGAAAATCAGGATTTTCCTTCAACTGGTATCAGAGCCAAGGTTCTAAAAGTATTTAGATCTAATTTTAAATTTATTTTAATTAAAAAATAAGTGATTTTAGATGTCACATGAGATGTGATCAGATCTAAAATCAGAAAAAATTAAAATTAAATGATTTGGATCTAAGATTAGAAAATATGCATGACTAGTTCTAAAATAGAATAGTTCTATAGAATAGTCTTGCATGTTTTTAATTTAATTTGATTAAATCATATTTTAGATCTATTTATTTACTATTTTTTGATATTATAATGGTTATAATAACATCTAAAAAATAGCAAATAAAAATTATTTAATTTTAAATATCATATGAGATATGATTGATGCATGTCTAGACTAGTTGTAGAATAGTTCTACATAATTATCTAGATTAGAATTTATTTTGATTAGATCAATTTAAATCTAATTTTTTAGATTATTATGAGATAATTTAGATCTGAAAAATATGCATGATTCGATACATGAGATGTATGCAAAATATGCCATGATTAGATCTAATTTGTATATGAGATATATGATATAGATCTAAAACTGTTTTGTAGTATTGCATGTTCCTGATTAAGGCGTTCCTCTTGGCCGTCCGGTCATAAGAATGAAGAAGGGTTTAAAGGCCCTCTCTTTCCCATTCGATGGGGTGTTCTTATGATGTGTAGGGGTGCTGCGTGTTCGTCCTTAATCAGAAATCCCAAAACTTACTTTCTGCAAAACCCTAGATCCTGAAACCCTAGGATTTATTGTGCATATTTTGTTTATGAACCCTACTTAATTAAAAATTAAGATTATGGAAATATTAATTAGGTCTAAAATTGAGAATTTTAGATCTAAGACATATTCATAATACTGGGTTCGGGCTTGGGTAGCTCAATTAGGTCTAAGCGGTTGATCAAACCGAATCAAGAGTTGGTTAGATGGGATCAACAATGCTTAAATTGACCAGCCTAATAGGATTAAGTCTGGGTCAAGATCGAGTCACGATCAAGCAAGACCTAATTAGGCTCAGAGGTTAGAGTCTGGATTGTAGGCTAACCCAATTGGTTCTGGCTCAACAATTTGGTGTCTAAGGTAAGTTTGGCACATACGACCGACTGGTTTTTAATTGGAAGCTACTCGACCTGAATGCATTCTTGTACGAGTTAATGGCATATTCCTTCCACCGGTCTCACTTACCTGGCCATATCTGTTGACACAGTTCTGATCTGAGGTGGTCAATAATCCGAGCTAACCCATGCCACTAGGTTAGTCATAATTGTTATGACTATGACAAGTCTAGTTTAATGAGACCTGAATCAATTCTCCCTAAGAAAAGATTAAGTCTGAGGTCTTCCACCATTGTAGATGTGCGGGCCCTTCCCGGGGTTGATTGTTCTCGGCTGGATACAGTGGCTCAGTTGCACCGGGAAAGATGCAACCATGTCTATTAGGCATTGGATGCTATGGGCTGGAGGATGAGTTGGGCTCAATATTTTGGATACGGTGAGAGACTCAATTAGGAACCCAGTCTATGCAAATGGTGGGTCTGACTTAACTAAGGAGTGGATCAATATTTCGGATACGGTGAGATTCATGAATTAGAGACCAAGTTTGGGTGCACCATGATTAGAGAATCATTGAACAAGAGTTGTTCACTCATTGGCTAACCCATCACCAATAACTGTTAGGTGAGGTGATGAGTCAGTTGGTGAGACCGCACCACCCACTAGAAATCATTAATCATGGAGATTTTTGCATCTCTACAGAGGGAGTGTAGGGATCCGAGAAAATAGTGGGAGCTAATTTGTTTAAAAATAAAATTCCTAAATAAATTGGTCAAGTCATAATTACAGTATCTAACTAGAATCTTTGACTCTCTACAGGAAAATGTCTGCGTCCAACCCATTGGCACGTATCCTGGACACACATAGACTGACTGGACCCAATTATAAAGATTGGCTCAGGAACTACAAAATTATTTTGGGTTCGAGAAGTTAACCCATGTATTGGACCAGGACCCTCCCACCTTACCAGCCCGTCCATCCATTGAACAGAGAGCGTCTCTGAAAAAATGGATAGACGAAGATAATAAGGCCAGATATTACATGTTGGGCTCGATGTCTGATGAGCTCCAGCGCCAACATGAAGATATCGGGACTGCTCGCCAAATGTTGGCTCACCTGCAGGAGATGTTTGGTGAACAGAGTCGCGCAGCCAAATATCAAGTCACGAAATGACTTTTTAAGGCTAAGATGCGTGATGGGCAGTCAGTCCAAGATCACTGTCTGATGAATGATCAAGGACATGGAAGAGCTTGAGAAGCTCGGTGTGAAGTTAGACTTGGATCTGCAGAATGATATTATTCTGCAATCCTTGACTGATGCATATGGGCAATTCATCATGAATTACCACATGCATAAACTTCAAAATTCCTTGGCCGAATTAATGAATATGCTGGTTACCGCTGAGCTTTCTATGAAAGGTTCTAAAGGCTCAGTTCTTGCTATGGAACGGACTTCTTCCAAAAGAAAGTCTTATGGAAAGAAAAAGAAGTCTGTGAAAAAGCAGAAGGTGGAAGGATCAAAGAAGAAGAAGGCAGAGCCGAAGAAAAAGGCCGATGTCAAAGGAAAGTGTTTCCATTGCAACAGCGACGGCCATTGGAAGCGGAACTGCCCTACTTACCTGGCCACCCTGAAGAACAAGAAGGAAGGTCCTTCTGGAGGTATGCTCGTTATTGAGTCTAACCTTACGGTTTCTTCTGCATCCAGTTGGGTGCTTGACTCTGGTTCTAGTGCTCATCTGTGCACTTCATGCAGGGTCTTGAGGATAGCAGGAGGCTGAGGGATGGAGACATGATCCTACGCATCGGTAATGGAGCAAGAGTTGCTGCAGTAGCCGTGGGAACATACCCTCTTCGATTACCATCTGGTTTAGACTTAGTTTTGAAAGACTGTTATTATGTGCCTGCAGCTAGCAGGAATTTGATTTCTGTTTCATGCTTAGCACTAAGAAGGCTATGTGATTACCTTCTTTAAGGACCATTGTAACATTCTTTATGAAAGAAATAAAATTGCAAATGGTTTCCTTATTAATGGTCTTTATCAGCTACATATTGATGTACCTATTCTAACTATCGAGCAAAACGTGAATGCCAAACGACCTAGGGATAGTCCAAATGATAGATATCTATGGCACCTGAGATTAGGTCATATAGCAGAAGATAGGATCAACAAATTGGAGAAAAATGGGCTATTGAGTCCATTGACTTTCGAGTCATATCCAACTTGTGAATCTTGTCTTCAAGGCAAAATGACTAAACTCCCTTTTGTTGGACATGGGGAGAAGGGCCACAGATCTCCTTGCCCTAGTACATACTGATGTGTGCGGCCCATTTGATGTGCCGGCTAGAGGCAATTTTGTCTACTTCATTACCTTTACCGATGATCTGTCTAGGTATGGGTATGTGTATCTTATGAGACACAAGTCTGAAGCTTTTGAAAAGTTCAAAGAATTCAGACATGAAGTAGAAAAACAAACTGAAAAACCCATTAAGGTTCTTCGATCAGATCGAGGAGGTGAATACCTTAGCCGAAATTCCTAGACTATCTCAAGGAAAAATGGCATAGTCTCTCAATGGACTCCACCAGGAACACCTCAACTCAACGGGGTTTCAGAATGGAGAAATCGGACTCTATTGGATATGGTTCGATCCATGATGAGCTTCACAGACCTCCCTGATTTTCTTTGGGGACACTCATTGTTAACTTCAATTTATCTACTGAATAGGGTTCCCTCTAAAACCGTTCCTACCACACCGTATGAGATATGGCACGGTAAGAAACCAAGTCTGAGTCATCTCAGAATTTGGGGTTGTCCGGCTCATGTCAAAAGACAACAAGCGGACAAGTTAGAGTTTAGGTCCTTTAGAGCTCGATTCATAGGATATCCTAAAGAGTCATTAGGATACTATTTCTACATTCCAGAAGACCACAATGTGATTGTGAGTCGACATGCCATCTTTCTTGAAAAATAGTTTATTCAAGATAGCGGCATTGGAAAGCAGATTAAGCTTGATGAGAAAGTCTCACAAGTACAACGAGCTAAGGACCAATTGGAACCAAATCAGGTTGAGCCAATAAGAACACTACCTCCTCCACCTCGTAGATCGGAAAGAGTTTTCCATCCCCCTGAAAGATACTTAGGTATTATTTCAGAGGAAGTAGAGAAAATGTTCCTCGTAGGTAATGGTGCTCATGGTGATGATCCCAAAACCTACAATGAGGCGATATCAGATATCGACTCCGAGAAATGGCTAGAGGCAATGCAGTCAGAAATTGACTCGATGCACTCAAACCAAGTCTGGACCTTGGTAGATCCACCAGAAGGTATAGTACCTATTGGGTGTAAATGGATCTTCAAGAGAAAGATTGGTGCAGATGGGAATGTGGAGACATTCAAGGCTAGACTAGTGGCAAAAGGTTATAGTCAACGCGAAGGCATTGACTATCAGGATACCTTTTTCCCAGTGGCTATGCTAAAATCCATCCGCACATTGCTTGCCGTTGCAGCCTATTTCGATTATGAAATATGGCAAATGGACGTGAAAATGGCATTCTTAAATGGATATCTTGAGGAAGATATCTATATGGAACAGCCGCTAGGTTTCACATCCAGTGATACTGATCACAAGGTTTGCAAGCTGCAAAGGTCCATATATGGACTTAAGCAAGCATCTCGGAGCTGGAACACTCATTTCAATGATGTGATCAAAAAGTTTGGTTTCATCAAAAATGAAGAGGAACCATGTGTTTTCAAAAAGGTCAGTGGGAGCGCTGTTGTCTTCCTCGTATTGTACGTGGATGACATCCTCCTTATTGGGAATGATATTCCCATGTTGACAACAGTCAAAATTATGGTTGTCCAAGGAATTCTCCATGAAAGACCTAGGTGAAGCATCCTTTATTCTAGGAATTAAGGTCTATAGGGATAGACCGAATAGGATGCTAGGACTTTCACAGAAGATGTACATAGAGAAAGTACTAAAGAGGTTTAGTATGGAAAACTCTAAGAGGGGATTAATACCCTTCAGACATGGTATTCATCTTTCCAAGAAGATGTGCCCTAGCACACCTGAGGAAATAGAACGCATGAGCAAGATCCCTTATGCTTCTGCAATAGGGAGCCTCATGTATGCCATGCTATGTACACGACCTGATATAGCCCATGCTGTGAGTGTCACAAGCAGATATCAGTCAAATCCAGGTGAAGAACACTGGACTTCTGTGA
>QRFJ01007099.1:0-35324 GCA_006176705.1 Cocos nucifera
AAAAGAAGAACGTTAGGTTCAATCGAGTGCTAGCACGATTTCCTTGAACCTAATTGAATCTCATTCAGATCAATTGAACTAGATCAGTTCAATTGATGATCACCAGATTCAAACCCTTGTTTGTGTGACCCAGTTAGGTTCAGTTCTGTATGGTAATGGGATATGTCATGATCTCTATCATCGACATCATCGAAACTCCTTTCGATGGATCAGAACTCTTCTGATTCGAACAGCTAGAATGATCGATCATCTAAATCATTCTAATTGCTCCCAAAATCCACCAGTGACACCTAGCAGTATATGGTGGCAACCCATCAGAGCTGAATGCGAACCTCTTGGTGCAGCTACCTGTGTGATTAAGTTCTTCTATCTTGAGCCCCGATCAGATTAGGGTTAAGGTGAACTCGTCAAACCCTAGTCTCTGTCATATGATGTAATCATTCGATTCGAAGTCCAATGTGAAAATCTAAATAGAAACTCTTTCTATTATTTCACTCTGCCATGGCCATGGGCTTCTGGACTTGATTCTCATGATCATCATAGGGCTGCTCCTCTACCACCGAGGTAGATAGATTCCATCTTGATGCAATCCAGTTCCTACAATGAACATGCTATAGCCAACATACACCTCAGGGTTCCATATGGCTAGGAGACCGAGTAATGGTGTAGTCAAACTATAACACCCTCAAGGTGAACTGCCGATGCATCTCAGGTCAAAGAACCAGACACACTACTGCAGCATCGAGTCAGTCATTGACGAGAAGGTAGACTTCCTAATGACTACTCGAGGTGGTCACGCTCAGTGCCCTCGTTCTCTAACGAGTACCTGTACTCTCGCTCCGGTGTCTCCACACCGTAGACTCAAGACTCATCTACTAAAGAGAAGCGATTGTACACCAACCTTCCGGATCAATCACCATCCTCGTGATGATCCTATGGTCGGGAGCATTTTATGAGTTAATAATGATTATTCATGTCTTAAATTTTCAACTCTTGAAAATATGAATTATCATTACCATTAACTCAAAGGATGTATCACAGACACTAAATACACATATGTGATAGAAAATAACCCATTTTATTATTATAGTCAAAATTATAATTTTGCCCCTAGAAGTGTATTACAAGTGTCAGCCAATTCTGGCTTCTAGGGCACATATATCTAACAATCTCCCACTTGTCCTAAAGCCAATTGGCTACAAGTCTAAGTCCCATCTTCTCAAGGTGGGCTTCGATCTTCTGCTGGCCCAACGGCTTTGTAAGTGGGTCTGCCACATTATCTGCGGAGTTGACTCTCTTGACCTCAACGTAACCTTTCTCAAGGTAATCGCGGATGAGGTGGTATCGCCGCTCAATGTGCTTGGATTTCTGGTGAGACCTCGGCTCCTTAGCAAGGGCTATGGCGCCATTGTTGTCGCAGTATAGAGGAATGGCATCTGATGGCATTACTCCAATTTCTGCAGCAAACTTCTTGTACCAGAATGCTTCCTTTGCAGCCTCTGATGCAGCGATATATTCTGCTTCCATGGTGGAATCTGCTATCACAGTTTGCTTGGAACTCTTCCAGCTGACAGCTCCACCATTGCACACAAACAGACTTCCAGATGTCGACTTTCGATCATCTATATCGGACATGAAATCCGAGTCTGTGTATCCCTGGACTTGGAGTTCTCCATTACCAAAGACCAACATCATATCCTTAGTTCTTCTCAAGTACTTAAGGATACATTTCACAGAAGTCCAGTGTTCTTCACCTGGATTTGACTGATATCTGCTTGTGACACTCACAGCATGGGCTATATCAGGTCGTGTACATAGCATGGCATACATGAGGCTCCCTATTGCAGAAGCATAAGGGATCTTGCTCATGCGTTCTATTTCCTCAGGTGTGCTGGGGCACATCTTCTTGGAAAGATGAATACCATGTCTGAAGGGTATTAATCCCCTCTTAGAGTTTTCCATACTAAACCTCTTTAGTACTTCCTCTATGTACATCTTCTGTGAAAAGTCCTAGCATCCTATTCGGTCTATCCCTATAGACCTTAATTCCTAGAATAAAGGATGCTTCACCTAGGTCTTTCATGGAGAATTCCTTGGACAACCACATCTTGACTGATGTCAACATGGGAATATCATTCCCAATAAGGAGGATGTCATCCACGTACAATACGAGGAAGACAACAGCGCTCCCACTGACCCTTTTTGAAAACACATGGTTCCTCTTCATTTTTGATGAAACCAAACTTTTTGATCACATCATTGAAACGAGTGTTCCAGCTCCGAGATGCTTGCTTAAGTCCATATATGGACCTTTGCAGCTTGCAAACCTTGTGATCAGTATCACTGGATGTGAAACCTAGCGGCTGTTCCATATAGATATCTTCCTCAAGATATCCATTTAAGAATGCCGTTTTCACGTCCATTTGCCATATTTCATAATCGAAATAGGCTGCAACAGCAAGCAATGTGCGGATGGATTTTAGCATAGCTACTGGGGAAAAGGTATCCTGATAGTCAATGCCTTCGCGTTGACTATAACCTTTTGCCACTAGTCTAGCCTTGAATGTCTCCACATTCCCATCTGCACCAATCTTTCTCTTGAAGATCCATTTACACCCAATAGGTACTATACCTTCTGGTGGATCTACCAAGGTCCAGACTTGGTTTGAGTGCATCGAGTCAATTTCTGACTTCATTGCCTCTAAGCCATTTCTCGGAGTCGATATCTGATATCGCCTCGTTGTAGGTTTTGGGATCATCACCATGAGCACCATTACCTATGAGGAACATTTCCTCTACTTCCTCTGAAATAATACCTAAGTATCTTTCAGGGGGACGGGAAAACTCTTTCCGATCTACGAGGTGGAGGAGGTAGTGTTCTTATTGGCTCAACCTGATTTGGTTCCACTTGGTCCTTAGCTCGTTCTGCTTGTGAGACTTTCTCATCAAGCTTAATCTGCTTTCCAATGCCGCTATCTTGAATAAACTATTTTTCAAGAAAGATGGCATGTCGACTCACAATCACATTGTGGTCTTCTGGAATGTAGAAATAGTATCCTAATGACTCTTTAGGATATCCTATGAATCGAGCTCTAAAGGACCTAAACTCTAACTTGTCCGCTTGTTGTCTTTTGACATGAGCCGGACAACCCCAAATTCTGAGATGACTCAGACTTGGTTTCTTACCGTGCCATATCTCATACGGTGTGGTAGGAACGGTTTTAGAGGGAACCCTATTCAGTAAATAGAATTGAAGTTAATAATGAATGTCCCCAAAGAAAATCAGGGAGGTCTGTGAAGCTCATCATGGATCGAACCATATCCAATAGAGTCCGATTTCTCCATTCTGAAACCCCGTTGAGTTGAGGTGTTCCTGGTGGAGTCCATTGAGAGACTATGCCATTTTCCTTAAGATAGTCTAGGAATTCCCGGCTAAGGTATTCACCTCCTCGATCTGATCGAAGAACCTTAATGGGTTTTCCAGTTTGTTTTTCTACTTCATGTCTGAATTCTTTGAACTTTTCAAAAGCTTCAGACTTGTGTCTCATAAGATACACATACCCATACCTAGACAGATCATCGGTAAAGGTAATGAAGTAGACAAAATTGCCTCTAGCCGGCACATCAAATGGGCCGCACACATCAGTATGTACTAGGGCAAGGAGATCTGTGGCCCTCTCCCCATGTCCAACAAAAGGGAGTTTAGTCATTTTGCCTTGAAGACAAGATTCACAAGTTGGATATGACTCAAAAGTCAATGGACTCAATAGCCCATTTTTCTCCAATTTGTTAATCCTATCTTCTGCTATATGACCTAATCTCAGGTGCCATAGATATCTGTCGTTTGGACTATCCCTAGGTCGTTTGGCATTCACGTTTTGCTCGATAGTTAAAATAGGTACATCAATATGTAACTGATAAAGACCATTAATAAGGAAACCATTTGCAATTTTATTTCTTTCATAAAGAATGTTACAATGGTCCTTAAAGAAGGTGATCACATAACCTTCTTGTGCTAAGCATGAAACAGAAATCAAATTCCTGCTAGCTGCAGGCACATAATAACAGTCTTTTAAAACTAAGTCTAAACCAGATGGTAATCGAAGAGGGTATGTTCCCACGGCTACTGCAGCAACTCTTGCTCCATTACCGATGCGTAGGATCATGTCTCCATCCCTCAGCCTCCTGCTATCCTCAAGACCCTGCATAGAAGTGCACAGATGAGCACTAGAACCAGAGTCAAGCACCCAACTGGATGCAGAAGAAACCGTAAGGTTAGACTCAATAACGAGCATACCTCCAGAAGGACCTTCCTTCTTGTTCTTCAGGGTGGCCAGGTAAGTAGGGCAGTTCCGCTTCCAATGGCCGTCGCTGTTGCAATGGAAACACTTTCCTTTGCCATCGACCTTCTTCTTCGGTTCTGCCTTCTTCTTCTTTGATCCTTCCACCTTTTGCTTTTTCACAGACTTCTTTTTCTTTCCATAAGACTTTCTTTTGGAAGAAGTCCGTTCCATAGCAAGAACTGAGCCTTTAGAACCTTTCATAGAAAGCTCAGCGGTAACCAGCATATTCATCAACTCGGCCAAGGAATTTTGAAGTTTATGCATGTGGTAATTCATGATGAATTGCCCATATGCATCAGTCAAGGATTGCAGAATAATATCGTTCTGCAAGGTCCAAGTCCAACTTCACACCGAGCTTCTCAAGCTCTTCCATGTCCTTGATCATTGTCAGACAGTGATCTTGGACTGACTGCCCATCACGCATCTTAGCCTTAAAAAGTCATTTCGTGACTTGATATTTGGCTGCGCGACTCTGTTCACCAAACATCTCCTGCAGGTGAGCCAACATTTGGCGAGCAGTCCCGATATCTTCATGTTGGCGCTGGAGCTCATCAGACATCGAGCCCAACATGTAGTATCTGGCCTTATTATCTTCGTCAATCCATTTTTCCAGAGACGCTCTCTGTTCAGTGGATGGACGAGCTGGTAAGGTGGGAGGGTCCTGGTCCAAAACATGTGTTAACTTCTCTGAACCCAAAATAATTTTGTAGTTCCTGAGCCAATCTTTATAATTGGGTCCAGTCAGTCTATGTGTGTCTAGGATACGTGCCAGTGGGTTGGACGCAGACATTTTCCTGTAGAGAGTCAAAGATTCTAGTTAGATACTGTAATTTTGACTTGACCAATTTGTTTAGGGATTTTATTTTTAAACAAATTAGCTCCCACTATTTTCTCGGATCCCTACACTCCCTCTGTAGAGATGCGAAAATCTCCGCGATTGATGATTTCTAGTGGGTGGTGCGGTCTCACCAACTGACTCATCACCTCACCTAACAGTTATTGGTGATGGGTTAGCCAATGAGTGAACAACTCTTGTTCAATGATTCTCTAATCATGGTGCACCCAAACTTGGTCTCTAATTCATGAATCTCACCGTATCCGGAATATTGATCCACTCCTTAGTTAAGTCAGACCCACCATTTGCATAGACTGGGTTCCTAATTGAGGTCTCTCACCGTATCCGAAATATTGAGCCCAACTCATCCTCCAGCCCATAGCATCCAATGCCTAATAGACATGGTTGCGTCTTCCCGGTGCAACTGAGCCACTGTATCCAGCCGAGAACAATCAACCCCGGGAAGGGCCCGCACATCTACAATGGTGGAAGACCTCAGGACTTAATCTTTTCTTAGGGAGAATTGATTCAGGTCTCATTAAACTAGACTTGGCTTAGTCATAACAATTATGACTAACCTAGTGGCATGGGTCAGCTCGGATTATTGACCACCTCAGATCAGAACTGTGTCAACAGATATGGCCAGGTAAGTGAGACCGGTGGAAGGAATATGCCATTAACTCGCACAAGAACGCATTCAGGTCGAGTAGCTTCCAATTAAAAACCAGTCGGTCGTCTGTGCCAAACTTACCTTAGACACCAAATTGTTGAGTCAGAACCAATTGGGTTAGCCTACAATCCAGACTCTAACCTCTGAGCCTAATTAGGTCTTGCTTGATCGTGACTCGATCTTGACCCAGACTTAATCCTATTAGGCTGGTCAATTTAAGCATTGTTGATCCCATCTAACCAACTCTTGATTCGGTTTGATCAACCGCTTAGACCTAATTGAGCTACCCAAGCCCGAACCCAGTATTATGAATATGTCTTAGATCTGAAATTCTCAATTTTAGACCTAATTAATATTCCATAAACTTAATTCTTAATTAAGTTGGGTTCATAAACAAAATATGCACAATAAATCCTAGGGTTTCAGGATCTAGGGTTTTGCAGAAAGTAAGTTTTGGGTTTCTGATTAAGGACGAACACGCAGCACCCCTACACGTCATAAGAACACCCCATCGAATGGGAAGAGAGGGCCTTTAAACCCTTCTTCGTTCTTATGACCGGACGGCCAAGAGGAACGCCTTAATCAGGAACATTCAATACTACAAAACAATATCAGATCTATATCATATATCTCATATATAAAGTAGATCTAATCATGGCATATTTTGCATACATCTCATGTATCAAAATCATGCATGTTTTCAGATCTAAATTATCTCATAATAATCTAAAAAATTAGATTTAAATTGATCTAATCAAAATAAATTCTAATCTAGACAATTATGTAGAACTATTCTACAACTAGTCTAGACATGCATCTAATCATATCTCATATGATATTTAAAATTAAATAATTTTTATTTGCTATTTATCAGATGTTATTATAACACTTATAATATCAAAAAATAGTAAATAAGAAGATCTAAAATATGATTTAATCAGATTAAATCAAAGACATGCAAAACTATTCTATAGAACTATTCTATTCTAGAACTAGTCATGCATATCTTCATGTTCTTAGATCCAAATCATTTAATTTTAATTTTTTCTGATTTCAGATCTGATCACATCTCATGTGACATCTGAAATCACTTTATTTTCTAATTAAAATAAAATTAAAATCAGATCTAAACAATTTTAGAACCATGGCTCTGATACCAGTTGAAGGGAAATCCTGATTTCCCGGTCCAGGTTCGTTCCAGATCTGATTAGATCAAGAGATATATTTCAAAAATTTTTCTCTTGATCTCAATCAGATCTTGATATGTTTCAGATCTGATTCTTATTATTTTAATAAATAAAATAAAATAAGATAAATTAAATCAAATTTAATTTACCTGATTTGGGTAATCCTATTACCCTGTAGATGATCCTGATTGCAGCGGAAGGTTCTGGATCTTAGCCACGCAAGCGCCTGGCCTCTACCGGTATCCACTCGGGTTGGATCTGGAGATCCTCTTCTTCTCTATCACACCTCCAAAAATCAGATCTGGATCTGATCTGGAGGATCTTCAAAACTCTTTTGAAGATCTGCAGTCGTCCTTTTGCAGCAGCGCAGCCTTCTTGCTTTTGATCGCCTTTCCTTGATCTGAATCGCACCAACCTAAATCCAAAACTCTTTTGGACGTGGAGAGCAAGGGGAGAAGAGACTATGGCATGGAGAAGGAGGGGAGAGGCAGCCTTGGGGCATGGGAAATTCTCATTGAATTAGGGTTGGGCGCAGGGTCTTATTTATAGACCTCTTGTGATCCAACTCCTCTTCCTCTCAACCAATCACAACCCTTTGTGAAATCAGATCTAAATCTGATTGGTTGGAATAGAGACCCCTGGATTCCTCCTTAGAGGGCGCCTAAGACCAGTCAAACTGGATTCTTAGTAGAACTCTGATTGGAATCCAAAAGGGAGGTGGAGTCCTTGTCCAACAAGGACTCCTAGGCGCCTCCTACTTGGGCTCACGCCACCCTTGGCGTGCGCCCTTCTCCTTGCCAGGTTCTGGCAGGGGGACAGGCCCCCACCAGCTCTCCAATAGGTGCATGACATGTGGTCAAAAGTCAAAGGGTCAATGGTCAACGTTTGACCAGTCAAAGGTAGACTTTTGACCAAAGTCAAAGAACAAGAAATGGCAGGTGACCAAAAATGGCAGGTAATGTCTTACAAATAAGACAACCTATTTCTGACTTGGACAACCTCCAGTCAGACCATATGAAGGCCTCTGATTGAGCACAAACTCCTTTGGCTCAGTCAGGACAACTTATTTATGATAGTAAAAGAAGAACGTTAGGTTCAATCGAGTGCTAGCACGATTTCCTTGAACCTAATTGAATCTCATTCAGATCAATTGAACTAGATCAGTTCAATTGATGATCACCAGATTCAAACCCTTGTTTGTGTGACCCAGTTAGGTTCAGTTCTGTATGGTAATGGGATATGTCATGATCTCTATCATCGACATCATCGAAACTCCTTTCGATGGATCAGAACTCTTCTGATTCGAACAGCTAGAATGATCGATCATCTAAATCATTCTAATTGCTCCCAAAATCCACCAGTGACACCTAGCAGTATATGGTGGCAACCCATCAGAGCTGAATGCGAACCTCTTGGTGCAGCTACCTGTGTGATTAAGTTCTTCTATCTTGAGCCCCGATCAGATTAGGGTTAAGGTGAACTCGTCAAACCCTAGTCTCTGTCATATGATGTAATCATTCGATTCGAGTCCAATGTGAAAATCTAAATAGAAACTCTTTCTATTATTTCACTCTGCCATGGCCATGGGCTTTCTGGACTTGATTCTCATGATCATCATAGGGCTACTCCTCTACCACCGAGGTAGATAGATTCCCATCTTGATGCAATCCAGTTCCTACAATGAACATGCTATAGCCAACATACACCTCAGGGTTCCATATGGCTAGGAGACCGAGTAATGGTGTAGTCAAACTATAACACCCTCAAGGTGAACTGCCGATGCATCTCAGGTCAAAGAACCAGACACACTACTGCAGCATCGAGTCAGTCATTGACGAGAAGGTAGACTTCCTAATGACTACTCGAGGTGGTCACGCTCAGTGCCCTCGTTCTCTAACGAGTACCTGTACTCTCGCTCCGGTGTCTCCACACCGTAGACTCAAGACTCATCTACTAAAGAGAAGCGATCGTACACCAACCTTCCGGATCAATCACCATCCTCGTGATGATCCTATGGTCGGGAGCTGTTTATGAGTTAATAATGATTATTCATGTCTTAAATTTTCAACTCTTGAAAATATGAATTATCATTACCATTAACTCAAAGGATGTATCACAGACACTAAATACACATGTGTGATAGAAAATAACCCATTTCATTAATTATAGTCAAAATTATAATTTTGCCCCTAGAAGTGTATTACAAGTGTCAGCCAATTCTGGCTTCTAGGGCACATATATCTAACATAATCATCACCAATCTACCTAGACCCTACGATGATCATGAGAATCAAGTCCATAAGTCCATGGCCATGGCAGAGTGAAATAATAGTAAGAGTTTCTATTAGGGTTTTCACATTATACTTGAATCAAATGATTAATTCATTTGATGAAAATTACGGTTTGACGAGATCACCTTAACCCTAATCTGATCAGGGCTCAAGATAAAGGAACTTAATCACACAGATAACTACATCAAGAGGTTCACTTTTAGTTCTAATGGATTGCCACCATATGCTGCTAGGTGTCACTGGTGGATTTTGGGAGCAATTAGAATAATTTGGATGATCGATCATACTAGTTGTCTGAATCAGAAAAGTTCTGATCCATCGGAAGGTATTTTGATGATGTCGATGATAGAGATCACAATATATCCTATTACCATATAAAACTGAACCTAACTGGATCACACAAATAAGGGTTTGGATCTGAATGTCATCAATTGGACTAACCTAGTTCAATTAATTTGAATAAGATTCAATTAGGTTCAAGAAAATCGTGCTAGCACACGATTAAACCTAATGTTCTTCTTTAACAATCATTAAAGCTTGTCTTGACTGAGCCAAATATATTTGGGCACACTTAGGAACCTTTACTTGATCTGACTGGAGCATGTCCAGGTCAAAAAAAGGCTATCTTAATTTATGAGATAAATTTAAAACAACACCTGCCATTTTCGGTCACCTGCTAATTCCTATTTTTAGATATTGGTCAAATGTTAACCCTTGACACTTAGACATCTACCCATGTGTCATGCACCCATAGGAGAGTACTTGGGGATTTGTCCCCCTACTTAAAAGTGGACAGGAAGGGGGCACACGCCTAGGAAGGCATGCGCCCCATGAGGATAAAAGATGGAGTCCCATACAGATGGGACTCCATGTTGCTTCAGGGGATTAAATTGCATGGCACCAAGAAGTCTTGTTTGACCCAGTCTTGGCCCCACCTTAGGATCATTTTGAGGATCTCTCATCTAATTGGATCAGATGATGTCATCCCACCAATCAGATTTAGATCTGATTGCACAAAGGGCCATGATTGGCCAGGATGATGTGGCACTGTATGGTGCAGTAGGATCTATATAAACCCTGTCTGTGCCTAGAATTTAATGCTTCTCCCTTTAGCCCACACCACAAAGCCTCTCTCCCTCCTTCTCCATGCCACCCTCTAGTCTTCTCTCTCCTCTCCATGCTTAAGGGGTTTTTGGCATGAATAAGGTGTGATCCAAGCAAGTGA
Organism: Cocos nucifera; assembly: GCA_006176705.1. NCBI lineage: Eukaryota > Viridiplantae > Streptophyta > Magnoliopsida > Arecales > Arecaceae > Cocos > Cocos nucifera. Next base: position 10,552 of record QRFJ01007099.1, read on the forward strand.
AAGGCGCCAGGAAAGAAAGAAGGCAGCACTGCTGCAAGAGACAATGGTTGTTCTTCAAAAGCAGTTTTGAAGATCTTCAAGATCTGATCTAGATCTGATTTTTAGAGAATTGATTGAGAAGGAGAAGATCTTTAGATCCTATTCGAGTGGATACCGGTAGAGGCCAGGCACTTGCGTGGCTACATCTAGAACCTCAGGCAAACATCGAAATTATCATAGGGTAATTGGATTATCCAAAACAAAGGTATAATTAAATTAGATTTAATTTTTATTTTTATTATTAGATCAATAAGATCATATCTGAGGAGTCTCAAATCTGATTAGGATCTTAGAGAAAAAATTTTTAAAATATCCCTCTTGATCCAATCAGATCTGAACGAATCTGATCCGAAAAATAAGGTTTTTCCCTTCACCCACCTCCCCGAGCTCCTGATCACCTCCTGCCTCCCTGAAACCCCAGTCCTTCAACTCCCCCACCACCCCCTCTCTTCCCAGATCGGTAGCCTCCCCCAGACTGTACCCGACCCATCTTCTTGAGCCTCTGGCCACCTCCCACCTCCCCGAGCCCCCGATCGTCTTGATCCCCTTGGCTGCATCCAGCCTACCTCACTGAGCCCCTGGCCTCCTCCTGCCTCCTCGAACCCCCAACCCTTCGATTCTCCTACACCTTCTCTTTCTCCTGACCTACGGCCTCCCTCCGGCTGCACCCGACCTATTGTAACATCACCATGGCATCACCTAACTCTAATACCATGTATTGCAGAAATCCTTGATCATTAGCATGAACCTGAGGAGAACTTTGACATTCTCTAAGGTAACAAACTACCAAATCCACCTAATCTGGATCTATGATGGGGTGCCTCCCTCCTTAGGCTTGAGGGAGGTGCCCCCTTTGGGTGGCAACTCTAGAGAGAAGAGGAGGGAGGCACCATCCTTTGGGCAGCAACTCTAGAGAGAAGAGAGATTGAGAAAGAAAAAATCTATATTCCAATCCATATTATAAAATCCTAATACAACCTATGTATTTATACATAGCTATTAGATCCGATAAAAAACTCTCCTAGCTAACCCAATACATAAAAGCACTCATCGAGCCCATGTACATCCATGTCTTTCATGCTCTCATCCCCTGGATCTAAATCCGACCCATACATATGTTAGCCATCTTAAGATCTTATTAAACTATGCTTTAAGATCCCAAACAAAAAATTTCATCCAATTCTGTTCGCCACCATCGAGCCAGCTCTATCAGTAGCTGAACTGGCTCGATTGCATCTCAGTCGAATCCTATCTTCTATCATCCTGAGATAGTTGGCTCGATTGCACCTTGAGTCGACTCAATCTCAGTCCGAGCCAACTCGACTGCGTATCCGAGCCAGTCCGCCTATGTGTCAGCCCCTTATCTTGGCTGATTCTTCTCCTGACTTTGGTCCTTTGCTCCACCTTATATCTCAGATCTCTAGAGCATCTACCAAGTCCCCCTCAAGCTCCTCACACCTGAACCTCGAGTCTGTACAGGACTACACGCTGCCTTCATCCTAGGACAACTCCTGTCCTAGCCCTAGGACTCACATCTATCTTAGACTCTCAAAGCCAACATCCTGACTCCTTTTGTGGCCCCCTAAGACTTGAGAGTACCACACCAAATCCTACAATCTTCATCTTGATGCGTCCAAGCCTTGGCACACCTGGTAATATTCTCCTGCTATCGCTACGCTGTTAGACATGTGTGCCCTTAAAGCCAGTTTGGCTGACACTTGTAATACACTTCTAAGGACAAAATTATAATTTTAATTATAAATAATAAAATAATTTATTTTCTATCATAATGTGTATTTGAAAGTGTATGTGATACATTCCTTGAGTTAATGGCAATGATAATTCATATTTTTAAGAGTTGAAAATTTAAGACATGAATTTTCATTATTAACTCATAAAATGCTTTCAATCATAGGATCATCATGAGGATGGTGATTGATCCAGAAGATTGATGTACAATTGCTTCTTTAGGATAGATGAATCTTGAGTCTATGGTGTAGAGACATTGGAGTGAGAGTACAAGTATTCGTTAGAGAATAAGGGCACTGAGCATGACGACCTCGAGTAGTCATGAGAAAGTCTATCTTCTCGTCCATGACTGGCTTGAACCTGCAGTGGTGTGTCTGATTCTTTAATCTGAGGTGCATCGATAGTTTACCTTGAGAGTGTTATAGTTTAACTATACCATAACTCGATCTCCTAGCCATTCAAAATTTTGAGATGTATGTTGGCTATAGCATATTCATTGTAGGAATTGGATTGCACCAATAGGGGATCTATCTACCTCGGTAGAAGAGGAGCAGCCCTATGATGATCATGAGAATCAAGTCCATAAGCCCATGGCCATGGTAAAGTGAAATAATAGAAAGAGTTTTTATTAGGATTTTCATATTGGACTTAAATTGAATGATTAATTCATATGACGAAAATTAGGATTTGACGAGATCACCTTAACCCTAATCCAATTGACGCTTAAGATAGAGAAACTTAATCACATAGGTAACTGCACCGAGAGGTTCACTTTTAGTTCTGATGGGTTGCTACCATATGCTGCTAGATGTCACTGATGGATTTTGGGAGCAATTAGAATGATTTGGATGATCGATCATACTAGTTGTCTGAATCAGAAAAGTTCTGATCCATCGGAAGGTGTTTCGATGATGTCGATGATAAAGATCATGACATATCCCATTATCATACAGAACTGAACCTAACTAGATCACACAAATAAGAGTTTAGATCTAGATTTCATCAATTGGATTAATCCAATTCAATTGATTTGAATAAGATTCAATTAGATTCAAGGAAATCATGCTAGCACACGATTGAGCCTAATGTTCTCCTTAAACAATCATTAAAACTTATTTCGACTGAGCCAAATATGTTTGGACTCACTTAAGAACCTTTATTTGGTTTGACTGGAGCTTGTCTAGATCAGAAAAGGGTTGTCTTAATTTATGAGATAAATTTGAGACAACAACTATCATTTTTCATCACCTGCTAAATCTTGTCTTTGGACTTTGGTCAAATGTTGACCTTTGACACTTGGACATCTGCCCATGTATCATGCACCCATAGGAGAGAACGTTGGCCCTTGTCCCTCTGTTAAAAAGTAGATAGACAAAGGGTGCATGCCTAGGGAGGCATGCACCCCATGAGAATAAGGTTTGGAGTCCCATACAGATGGGACTCCAGTTGCTTCAAGGAATCAACCTAGATGGCATCAAGAAGACTTATTTGACCCAGTCTTGGTGCCATCTAAGAAGAGTTTTGAGGGACTCTAATCTGATTAGATCAGATGGTGTCATCTCATCAATCAGATTTACATCTAATTGCACAAAGGGCCATGATTGGCCAAGATGATGTGGCACTGCATGGCGCAATATGGTCTATATAAATCCTATCTACGCCTAGAATTAAGAGCTTCTGCTTTAGCCCATGCCATAAAGCTTTTCTCCCTCCTTCTCTATGCCACCCTCTGGTCCTCTCACTCCACTTTACGTCCAAGAGGTTTTCGGCACAAGTTAGCTACGATCCAAGCAAATGAAAGGCGATAGGAAAGGAAGAAGGCAGCACTGCAGCAAGAGACAGTGGTTATTCTTCAAAAGAGTTTTTGAAGACCTTCAAGATTAGATCTAGATTTAATTCTTGGAGGATTGATTGAGAAGGAGAATATCTCTAGATTCTATCCAAGTGGATACCGGTAGAGGTCAAGCGCTTGCATGGCTACGTTCAGAACCTTAGGAAAACATTGAGATCATCATAGGATAATTGGATTACCCAAAATAATGGTATAATTAAATTAAATTAAATTAAATTTTTATTTTATTATATTTTATTAGATCAATAAAATTATATCTGAAGAGTCTTAGAACTAATTAAAATCTTAGAAAAAATTTTTAAAATATCCTCCTTGATCCAAACAGATCTGAACGAACCTGATCCAAAAAATAAGATTTTTTTTCTTCAACTGGTATCAAAGCCAGGTTCCAAAATTCATTAGATCTTATTTTAATATATTTTTTATCAAATAATTAGATGATTTTAAATATCACATAAGATATAATTAGATCTAAAATCAAAAATTAAAAATTAAATAAATCTAGATCTAAGATGTATGAGATGCATGACTAGACTAGGAATAGAATTATTCTGTGTAGTCTAACATGATCAAAATTTTAATTTAATTAATTATAACTTTTAGATCTATTTATTTACTATTTTTTAATATTATAAATAATATAATTAGATCTAAAAAATAAAAAATAAATTTATTTAATTTGTTCATATGAGATATGATAGATGCATGTTTAGACTAGTTGTAGAATAGTTCTACAAAATTATCTAGAATAAATTTTAATTTGATATGATCGAGTTTAATTTTTATTTTTTAGATATTTATGAGATAATTTAGATCTAAAAACATGCATGATATGATACATGATATGTATGCAAAATATATTTTAGTTTGATCAATTTTTTATATATATGATATATAATGTAGATCTAACTAGTTTTGTAGATTTATCATGTTTTTAATTAAGGCAGTCTTCTTGACCGTCCGATCACAAGAATGAAGTAGGATTTAAAGGGCCTCTCCTTCCATTCGATGGGATGTTCTTATGATGTGTAGGGGTGCTGCACATTCTTCCTTAATCAGAAATCTAAAACTTATTTACTGCAAAATCCTAGATCCTAAAATCCTAGAATTTTATATACATATTTTGTTTATGAATCCTAAACTTAATTAAAAATTAAGATTATGAAACATATTAGATCTAAAATTAAGAATTTTTAGATCTAAGATATATTCATAAAATTGGATTCGGACTTGGGTAGCTCAATTAGGTCTAGCGGTTAATCAAATCGAATCAAGAGTTGGTTAGATAGAATCAAGAGTGCTTAAATTGACCAACCTAATAGGACAAGTTTGGGTCAAGGTCGAGTCACATGAGTGATCGATCAAGTTAAAATCTAATTAGGCTCAGTGGTTAGAGTCTGGATTGTAGGCTAACCCAATTGATTTTGGCTCAACAATTTGGTGTCTAAGATAAGTTTAGCAGATATGACCGACTGATTTTTAATTGGGAGCTACTTGATTCGAATGCATTTTTATCGAGTTAATAGCATATCCCTTCCATCGATCTCACTTACTTGGCCATATTTGTTTGCTCAGTCCTGATCTAAGGTGGCTAACAATTCGAGCTAACCCATGCTACTAGGTTAGTCATAATGGTTATGGCTATGTTAAGTCAAGTTTAAAGAGATCTAAATCAAATCTTCCTAAGAAAAGATTAAGTCTAAGGTCTTCCACCATTGTAGATGTGTGGACCCTTCCTAGGGTTGATTGTTCTCGATTGGTCATAGTGGTTCAATTGCACCATAAAGATGCAACCGTCTATTAGGCATTGGATTCTATGGACTGGAGAATGGATTGGGCTCAATATTTTGGATATGGTGAGAGACCAAATTAGAAATCCAATCTATGCAAATGGTGGGTTTGACTTAACTAAGGAGTGGTTCAATATTTTGGACATGGTGAGATTCATGAATTAGAGACCAAGCCTGGGTGCACCATGATTAGAGAATTATTGGACAAGAGTTGTTCACTCATTGGCTAACCCATCACTAATAACTATTAGGTGAAGTGATGAGTTAGTTTGTAGGACTGCACCACCCACTAGAAATCAGTAATCATGAAAATTTTTACATCTCTACAAAGGAAGTGTAGGGATCTAAGAAAATAGTGAAAGCTAATTTATTTAAAAATCAAATCCCTAAATAAATTGGTCAAGTCTTAATTATAAAATCTAACTAAAAACTTTGACTCTCTATAGGAAAAGAAAAATGTCTGCATCCAATCTACTAGCTCGTATCCTAGACACCCATAGACTGACCGAACCCAATTACAAGAATTGACTCCAAAACTTTAAAATTATTTTAGGTTTTGAGAAGTTGACTCATGTATTGGATCAAGATCCCCACACCTTACCAGCTCATTCGTCTGTTGAATAGAGAGTGTCTCTTGACAAATGGATAGATGAAGATAATAAGGCCAGATAGTCCATGTTGGGCTCAATGTCTGATGAGCTTCAGCATCAATATGAAGATATCAAGACTATCCATCAAATGTTGGCTCACCTGCAAGAGTTGTTTGGTGAATAGAGTCGCACATCCAAATATCAGATCACTAAACAACTATTTAAGGCTAAAATGCGTGATGGACAATCAGTCCAAAATCATTGTCTGATGATGATTAAGGACGTAGAAGAGCTTGAGAAGCTTGAAGTGAAGTTAGGTCAGGATCTACAGAATGATATAATTCTATAATCCTTGACTGATGCGTATGGATAGTTCAACATGAACTATCATATGCATAAACTTCAGAATACTCTAGCCGAGCTTATGAATATGTTGATTACTACTGAGCTTTCTGTGAAAGGTTTTAAAGGCTCAGTATTTACTATGGCACAAACTTCTTCCTAAGATAAGTCTTTTGAAAAAAAGAAGAAGTCTGTGAAAAGGTGGAAGGTGGAAAGAAAAAGAAGACAGAGCTGAAGAAGAAGGCTGCTGACAAAGAAAAGTATTTCCATTATAATACTGATAGCCACTAAAAGCAAAACTACCCTATATACCTGGCCACCCTAAAGAATAAGAAGGCGATAAGTCCTTTTGGAGGTATGCTCGTTATTGAATCTAACCCTATGATTTTTTCTGCATGCAGTTGGGTGCTTGACTTTGGTTCTAGTGCTCATTTATGCACTTCCATGTAGGATCTTGAGGATAGCAAGAGGCTGAGGGATGGTGAGATAATCCTATGCATCGAAAATGGAGTAAGGGTTGCTACTGTGGCCATGGAAACCTATCCTTTTCGACTACCATCTGACTTAGATTTTGTACTTAAGAATTGTTATTATGTACCTATTGCAAGCAAAAATTTGATTTTTATTTCATGATTAGCATAAGAAGGCTATGTAATTAGTTTTCTTAAGGACCATTATAATATTTTTTATGAAAAAAATAAAATTATAAGTTATTTTCTTATTAACGATCTCTACCAGTTACATATTGATGTATCTATGTCTTTAATATCGAGCAAAATATGAATGCCATAAGATCAAAAGGATCCAGGGATAATCCAAATGATAGATATCTATGGTACCTAAGGCTAGGTCATATAGCAGAAGATAAAATTAACAAATTGGAGAAAACTAAACTATTGAGTCCATTGACTTCTGAGTCATATCTAATTTGTGAATCATATCTTCATGGCAAAATGACTAAGCTTTCTTTTGTAGGACATGGGGAAAAGGCCATGGATCTACTTATCCTAATACATACTGATGTGTGCGGCCCATTTGATGTGCAGGCTAGAGGCAACTTTGACTACTTCATAACCTTTATCGATGATTTATCTCGATTTGAGTATATGTATCTTATGAGATACAAGTCTAAAGCTTTTGAAAAATTTAAAAAATTCAGATATGAAGTTGAAAAGCAAACTGAAAAATTCATTAAGATTCTTCGATCAGATCGAGGAGGTGAATACCTTAGTCAAAAATTCCTGGATAATCTCAAGCAAAATGGCATAGTCTCTCAATGAACTCCATCTGGAATACCTCAACTCAACGGGGTTTCAGAACGAAGAAATTAGACCCTATTGGATATGATCCGATCCATGATGAGCTTCACAGACCTTCCTGATTTTCTTTTCGGATATAGTCTATTAATTGCTATATATTTACTGAATAGGATTTTCTCTAAAATCGTTCCTACCATACCGTATGACATATGGCATGGTGAGAAACCAAGTCTAAGTCATCTCAGAATTTGGGATTCTCTGGCTCATGTCAAAAGACAACAAGTGAATAAGTTAGACTATAGGTCCATTAGAGCTCGATTCATAGGATATCCTAAAGAGTCATTAGAATATTATTTCTACATTCCAGAAGATCATAATGTGATTGTGAGTCGGCATGCCATCTTTCTTGAAAAATAGTTTATTCAGGACAGCAGCATTGAAAAGCAGATCAAGCTCGAGGAGAAAGTCTTACAAGAGCAATGAGCTAAGGATCCTATGGAACCAAATCAGGTTGAGCCAATACAATCACTACCTCCTCTACCTCATAGATTGAAAAGAATTTTCCATCCCTCTGAGAGGTACTTAGGTACAATCTCAGAGGAAGTAGAGGAAATGTTTCTTGTAGGTAATGGGGTTCATGGTGATGATGCCAAAACTTATGATGAGGTAATATCGGATATCGACTCGGAGAAATGGTTAGAGGCAATATAGTCAGAAATTGACTCAATGCACTCAAACCAAGTCTGGACCTTGGTAGATCCACCAGAAGGTATAGTACCTATTGGGTGTAAATGGATCTACAAGAGAAAGATTGGTGCAGATGGAAATGTGGAGACATTCAAAGCTAGATTAGTGGCAAAAGGGTATAGTCAGTGTGAAGGCATTGACTATCAGGATACCTTTTCACCAGTAGCTATGCTAAAATCCATCCACACATTGCTTGCTATTGCAGCCTATTTTAATTATGAAATATGGCAAATGGATATGAAAACGGCATTCTTAAATGGATATCTTGAGGAAGATATCTATATGGAACAGCCGCTAGGTTTCACATCCAGTGATACTGATCACAAGGTATTGCAAGCTGCAAAGGTCCATATATGGACTTAAGCAAGCATCTCGGAGCTGGAACACTCATTTCAATGATGTGATCAAATTATTTGGTTTCATCAAAAATGAGAGGAACCATGTGTTTTCAAAAAGGGTCAGTGGGAGCGCTGTTGTCTTTCCTCGTATTGTACGTGGATGATATCCTCCTTATTGGGAATGATATTCCCATGTTGACCATCAGTTAAAATGTGGTTATCTAAAGAATTCTCCATGAAAGACCTAGGAGAAGCATCCTTTATTCTAGGAATTAAGGTCTATAGAGATAGACCGAATAGGATGCTAGGACTTTTCACAGAAGATGTACATAGAGGAAGTACTAAAGAGGTTTAGTATGGAAAACTCTAAGAGGGGATTAATACCCTTCAGACATGGTATTCATCTTTCCAAGAAGATGTGCCCCAGCACACCTGAGGAAATAGAACGCATGAGCAAGATCCCTTATGCTTCTGCAATAGGGAGCCTCATGTATGCCATGTTATGTACACGACCTGATATAGCCCATGCTGTGAGTGTCACAAGCAGATATCAGTCAAATCCAGGTGAAGAACACTGGACTTCTGTGAAATGTATCCTTAAGTACTTGAGAAGAACTAAGGATATGTTGTTGGTCTTTTGGTAATGGAGAACTCCAAGTCCAGGGATACACAGACTCGGATTTTATGTCCGATATAGATGATCGAAAGTCGACATCTGAAAGTCTATTTGTGTATAATGGTGGTGCTGTCAGTTGGAAGAGTTTCAAGCAGACAGTAAGTAAATTCCACTATGGAAGCAGAGTACATTGATACATCAGAAGCTACGAAGAAGGTATTCTGGTATAAGAAGAGTTCACTCACAGAGATTGAGTGATGCCATCAGATGCCATTCCTCTGTACTGCGATAATAATGGTGCCATAGCTCAAGTTAAGGAGTCGAGGTCTCATCAAAAATCCAAGCACATCGAGCGACGATACCACCTCATCCACAATTACCTCGAGAAAGGTTAAATCAAGGTCAAAAGAGTCGACTCTATTAGATATATGTGCCCTAGAAGCCAAAATTGGCTGACACTTGTAATACACTTCTAGGGAAAAAAATATAATTTTGACTAATATGAATAAAATGGGTTATTTTCTATCACATATGTGTATTTAGTGTCTGTGATACATCCTTTGAGTTAATGGTAATGATAATTCATATTTTTAAGAGTTGAAAATTTAAGACATGAATAATCATTATTAACTCATAAATTACTCCCGACCATAGGATCATCACGAGGATGGTGATTGATTCGAAAGGTTGGTGTACAATTGCTTCTCTTTAGTAGATGAGTCTTGAGTCTACGGTGTGGAGACACCGGAGCGAGAGTACAGGTACTCGTTAGAGAACGAGGGCACTGAGCGTGACCACCTCGAGTAGTCATTAGGGAAGTCTACCTTCTCGTCAATGACTGACTCGATGCTGCAGTAGTGTGTCTGGTTCTTTGACCTGAGGTGCATCGGCAGTTCACCTTGAGGGTGTTATAGTTTGACTACACCATTACTCGGTCTCCTAGCCATATGGAACCCTGAGGTGTATGTTGGCTATAGCATGTTCATTGTAGGAACTGGATTGCATCAAGATGGAATCTATCTACCTCGGTGGTAGAGGAGCAGCCCTATGATGATCATGAGAATCAAGTCCAGAAATCCATGGCCATGGTAGAGTGAAATAATAGAAAGAGTTTCTATTTAGATTTTCACATTGGACTCGAATCGAATGATTACATCATATGACAGAGACTAGGGTTTGACGAGTTCACCTTAACCCTAATCTGATCGGGGCTCAAGATAGAAGAACTTAATCACACAGGTAGCTGCACCAAGAGGTTCGCATTCAGCTCTGATGGGTTGCCACCATATACTGCTAGGTGTCACTGGTGGATTTTGGGAGCAATTAGAATGATTTAGATGATCGATCATTCTAGCTGTTCGAATCAGAAGAGTTCTGATCCATCGAAAGGAGTTTCGATGATGTCGATGATAGAGATCATGACATATCCCATTACCATACAGAACTGAACCTAACTGGGTCACACAAACAAGGGTTTGAATCTGGTGATCATCAATTGAACTGATCCAGTTTCAATTGATCTGAATGAGATTCAATTAGGTTCAAGGAAAATCGTGCTAGCACTCGATTGAACCTAACGTTCTTCTTTTACTATCATAAATAAGTTGTCCTGACTGAGCCAAAGGAGTTTGTGCTCAATCAGAGGCCTTCATATGGTCTGACTGGAGGTTGTCCAAGTCAGAAAAGGTTGTCTTATTTTGTAAGACATTACCTGCCATTTTTGGTCACCTGCCATTTCTTGTTCTTTGACTTTGGTCAAAAGTCTACCTTTGACTGGTCAAACGTTGACCATTGACACTTTGACTTTTGACCACATGTCATGCACCTATTGGAGAGCTGGTGGGGGCCTTGTCCCCCTGCCAGAACCTGGCAAGGAGGAAGGGCGCACGCCACCCTAGGGTGTGTGCCCCAAGTTGGAGGCGCCTAGGAGTCCTTGTTGGACAAGGACTCCATCTCCTTTTTGGATTCCAATTAGAGTTCTTCCTAAGAACCAACTTTGACTGGTCTTAGGCACCCTCTAAGGAGGAATCCAGGGGACTCTATTCCCACCAATCAGATTTAGATCTGATTTCACAAAGGGTTGTGATTGGTTGGGAAGAAGAGGAGTTGGATCACAGCTTAGTCTATAAATAAGACCCTGCGCCCAACTCAAAGAATAAGAGATTTCCCATACGCCCAAGGCTGCCTCTCTCCTCTCCTCCTCCATGCCAAGCTTCTTCTCCCTCTCCTCTCCACGTCCAAAAGTAGTTTTGGACTTGGTTGGTGCAATCCAGATCAAAGAAAGGCGATCAAAAGCAAGAAGGCTGCGCTGCTGCAAAGGACGACTGCTGATCTTCAAAAGGAGTTTTGAAGATCCTCCAGATCAGATCCAGATCTAATTTTTGGAGACGTGATAGAGAAGAAGAGGATCTCCAGATCCAAGCCTGAGTGGATACCGGTAGAGGCCAGGCGCTTGCGTGGCTAGATCCAGAACCTTCCGCTGCAATCACAGGATCATCAACAGGGTAATAGGATTACCCAAATCAAGGTAAATTAAATTTGATTTAATTTATCTTATTTTATTTTATTTATTAAAATAATAAGAATTAGATCTAAAATATCTTAGATCTGATTAGATCAAAGAAAAAAATTTTGAAATATATCTCTTGATCTGATCAGATCTGAACGAACCTGGATCCGGAAAATCAGGATTTCCCTTCAACTGGTATCAGAGCCATGGTTCTAAAAGTATTTAGATCTGATTTTAAATTTATTTTAATTAAAAAATAAAGTGATTTTAGATGTCACATGAGATGTGATCAGATCTGAAAATCAGAAAAAATTAAAATTAAATGATTTGGATCTAAGATTAGAAAATATGCATGACTAGTTCTAAAATAGAATAGTTCTATAGAATAGTCTTGCATGTTTTTGATTTAATCTTGATTAAATCATATTTTAGATCTATTTATTTACTATTTTTTGATATTATAATTATTATAATAACATCTAAAAAATAGCAAATAAAAATTATTTAATTTTAAATATCATATGAGATATGATTGATGCATGTCTAGACTAGTTGTAGAATAGTTCTACATAATTGTCTAGATTAGAGTTTTATTTTGATTAGATCAATTTAAATCTAATTTTTTAGATTATTATGAGATAATTTAGATCTGAAAATATGCATGATTCGATACATGAGATGTATGCAAAATATGCCATGATTAGATCTAATTTGTATATGAGATATATGATATAGATCTAAAACTATTTTGTAGTATTGACATGTTCCTGATTAAGGCGTTCCTCTTGGCCGTCCGGTCATAAGAACGAAGAAGGGTTTAAAGGCCCTCTCTTCCCATTCGATGGGGTGTTCTTATGATGTGTAGGGGTGCTGCGTGTTCGTCCTTAATCAGAAACCAAAAACTTACTTTCTGCAAAACCCTAGATCCTGAAACCCTAGGATTTATTGTGCATATTTTGTTTATGAACCCTACTTAATTAAGAATTAAGTTTATGAAATATTAATTAGGTCTAAAATTGAGAATTTCAGATCTAAGACATATTCATAATACTGGGTTCGGGCTTGGGTAGCTCAATTAGGTCTAAGCGGTTGATCAAACCGAATCAAGAGTTGGTTAGATGGGATCAACAATGCTTAAATTGACCAGCCTAATAGGATTAAGTCTGGGTCAAGATCGAGTCACGATCAAGCAAGACCTAATTAGGCTCAGAGGTTAGAGTCTGGATTGTAGGCTAACCCAATTGGTTCTGGCTCAACAATTTGGTGTCTAAGGTAAGTTTGGCACATACGACCGACTGGTTTTTAATTGGAAGCTACTCGACCTGAATGCATTCTTGTACGAGTTAATGGCATATTCCTTCCACCGATCTCACTTACCTGGCCATATCTGTTGACACAGTTCTGATCTGAGGTGGTCAATAATCCGAGCTAACCCATGCCACTAGGTTAGTCATAATTGTTATGACTAAGCCAAGTCTAGTTTAATGAGACCTGAATCAATTCTCCCTAAGAAAAGATTAAGTCTGAGGTCTTCCACCATTGTAGATGTGCGGGCCCTTCCCGGGGTTGATTGTTCTCGGCTGGATACAGTGGCTCAGTTGCACCGGAAAGATGCAACCATGTCTATTAGGCATTGGATGCTATGGGCTGGAGGATGAGTTGGGCTCAATATTCCGGATACGGTGAGAGACTCAATTAGGAACCCAGTCTATGCAAATGGTGGGTCTGACTTAACTAAGGAGTGGATCAATATTTTGGATACGGTGAGATTCATGAATTAGAGACCAAGTTTGGGTGCACCATGATTAGAGAATCATTGAACAAGAGTTGTTCACTCATTGGCTAACCCATCACCAATAACTGTTAGGTGAGGTGATGAGTCAGTTGGTGAGACCGCACCACCCACTAGAAATCATTAATCATGGAGATTTTCGCATCTCTACAGAGGGAGTGTAGGGATCCGAAAAAATAGTGGGAGCTAATTTGTTTAAAAATAAAATTTCTAAATAAATTGGTCAAGTCAAAATTACAGTATCTAACTAGAATCTTTGACTCTCTACAGGAAAATGTCTGCGTCCAACCCATTGGCACGTATCCTGGACACACATAGACTGACTGGACCCAATTATAAAGATTGGCTCAGGAACTACAAAATAGTTTTGGGTTTCGAGAAGTTAACCCATGTATTGGACCAGGACCCTCCCACCTTACCAGCCCGTCCATCCATTGAACAGAGAGCGTCTCTGGAAAAATGGATAGACGAAGATAATAAGGCCAGATATTACATGTTGGGCTCGATGTCTGATGAGCTCCAGCGCCAACATGAAGATATCGGGACTGCTCGCCAAATGTTGGCTCACCTGCAGGAGATGTTTGGTGAACAGAGTCGCGCAGCCAAATATCAAGTCACGAAATGACTTTTTAAGGCTAAGATGCGTGATGGGCAGTCAGTCCAAGATCACTGTCTGACAATGATCAAGGACATGGAAGAGCTTGAGAAGCTCGGTGTGAAGTTAGGACTTGGATCTGCAGAACGATATTATTCTGCAATCCTTGACTGATGCATATGGGCAATTCATCATGAATTACCACATGCATAAACTTCAAAATTCCTTGGCCGAATTAATGAATATGCTGGTTACCGCTGAGCTTTCTATGAAAGGTTCTAAAGGCTCAGTTCTTGCTATGGAACGGACTTCTTCCAAAAGAAAGTCTTATGGAAAGAAAAAGAAGTCTGTGAAAAAGCAAAAGGTGGAAGGATCAAAGAAGAAGAAGGCAGAACCGAAGAAAAAGGCCGATGGCAAAGGAAAGTGTTTCCATTGCAACAGCGACGGCCATTGGAAGCGGAACTGCCCTACTTACCTGGCCACCCTGAAGAACAAGAAGGAAGGTCCTTCTGGAGGTATGCTCGTTATTGAGTCTAACCTTACGGTTTCTTCTGCATCCAGTTGGGTGCTTGACTCTGGTTCTAGTGCTCATCTGTGCACTTCCATGCAGGGTCTTGAGGATAGCAGGAGGCTGAGGGATGGAGACATGATCCTACGCATCGGTAATGGAGCAAGAGTTGCTGCAGTAGCCGTGGGAACATACCCTCTTCGATTACCATCTGGTTTAGACTTAGTTTTGAAAGACTGTTATTATGTGCCTGCAGCTAGCAGGAATTTGATTTCTGTTTCATGCTTAGCACAAGAAGGTTATGTGATCACCTTCTTTAAGGACCATTGTAACATTCTTTATGAAAGAAATAAAATTGCAAATGGTTTTCCTTATTAATGGTCTTTATCAGCTACATATTGATGTACCTATTCTAACTATCGAGCAAAACGTGAATGCCAAACGACCTAGGGATAGTCCAAACGACAGATATCTATGGCACCTGAGATTAGGTCATATAGCAGAAGATAGGATCAACAAATTGGAGAAAAAATGGGCTATTGAGTCCATTGACTTTTGAGTCATATCCAACTTGTGAATCTTGTCTTCAAGGCAAAATGACTAAACTCCCTTTTGTTGGACATGGGGAGAGGGCCACAGATCTCCTTGCCCTAGTACATACTGATGTGTGCGGCCCATTTGATGTGCCGGCTAGAGGCAATTTTGTCTACTTCATTACCTTTACCGATGATCTGTCTAGGTATGGGTATGTGTATCTTATGAGACACAAGTCTGAAGCTTTTGAAAAGTTCAAAGAATTCAGACATGAAGTAGAAAAACAAACTGGAAAAACCCATTAAGGTTCTTCGATCAGATCGAGGAGGTGAATACCTTAGCCGGGAATTCCTAGACTATCTTAAGGAAAATGGCATAGTCTCTCAATGGACTCCACCAGGAACACCTCAACTCAACGGGGTTTCAGAACGGAGAAATCGGACTCTATTGGATATGGTTCGATCCATGATGAGCTTCACAGACCTCCCTGATTTTCTTTGGGGACACTTCATTGTTAACTTCAATTTATCTACTGAATAGGGTTCCCTCTAAAACCGTTCCTACCACACCGTATGAGATATGGCACGGTAAGAAACCAAGTCTGAGTCATCTCAGAATTTGGGGTTGTCCGGCTCATGTCAAAAGACAACAAGCGGACAAGTTAGAGTTTAGGTCCTTTAGAGCTCGATTCATAGGATATCCTAAAGAGTCATTAGGATACTATTTCTACATTCCAGAAGACCACAATGTGATTGTGAGTCGACATGCCATCTTTCTTGAAAAATAGTTTATTCAAGATAGCGGCATTGGAAAGCAGATTAAGCTTGATGAGAAAGTCTCACAAGTGGAACGAGCTAAGGACCAATTGGAACCAAATCAGGTTGAGCCAATAAGAACACTACCTCCTCCACCTCGTAGATCGGAAAGAGTTTTCCCATCCCCCTGAAAGATACTTAGGTATTATTTCAGAGGAAGTAGAGAAAATGTTCCTCATAGGTAATGGTGCTCATGGTGATGATCCCAAAACCTACAACGAGGCGATATCAGATATCGACTCCGAGAAATGGCTAGAGGCAATGCAAGTCAGAAATTGACTCGATGCACTCAAACCAAGTCTGGACCTTGGTAGATCCACCAGAAGGTATAGTACCTATTGGGTGTAAATGGATCTTCAAGAGAAAGATTGGTGCAGATGGGAATGTGGAGACATTCAAGGCTAGACTAGTGGCAAAAGGTTATAGTCAACGCGAAGGCATTGACTATCAGGATACCTTTTCCCCAGTGGCTATGCTAAAATCCATCCGCACATTGCTTGCCGTTGCAGCCTATTTCGATTATGAAATATGGCAAATGGACGTGAAAACGGCATTCTTAAATGGATATCTTGAGGAAGATATCTATATGGAACAGCCGCTAGGTTTCACATCCAGTGATACTGATCACAAGGTTTGCAAGCTGCAAAGGTCCATATATGGACTTAAGCAAGCATCTCGGAGCTGGAACAAAATGATGTTTGGTTTCATCAAAAATGAAGAGGAACCATGTGTTTTCAAAAAGGGTCAGTGGGAGCGCTGTTGTCTTCCTCGTATTGTACGTGGATGACATCCTCCTTATTGGGAATGATATTCCCATGTTGACATCAGTCAAAATGTGGTTGTCCAAGGAATTCTCCATGAAAGACCTAGGTGAAGCATCCTTTATTCTAGGAATTAAGGTCTATAGGGATAGACCGAATAGGATGCTAGGACTTTTCACAGAAGATGTACATAGAGAAAGTACTAAAGAGGTTTAGTATGGAAAACTCTAAGAGGGGATTAATACCCTTCAGACATGGTATTCATCTTTCCAAGAAGATGTGCCCTAGCACACCTGAGGAAATAGAACGCATGAGCAAGATCCCTTATGCTTCTGCAATAGGGAGCCTCATGTATGCCATGCTATGTACACGACCTGATATAGCCCATGCTGTGAGTGTCACAAGCAGATATCAGTCAAATCCAGGTGAAGAACACTGGACTTCTGTGAAATGTATCCTTAAGTACTTGAGAAGAACTAAGGATATGATGTTGGTCTTTGGTAATGGAGAACTCCAAGTCCAGGGATACACAGACTCGGATTTCATGTCCGATATAGATGATCGAAAGTCGACATCTGGAGTCTGTTTGTGTGCAATGGTGGTGCTGTCAGCTGGAAGAGTTCCAAGCAAACTGTGATAGCAGATTCCACCATGGAAGCAGAATATATCGCTGCATCAGAGGCTGCGAAGGAAGCATTCTGGTACAAGAAGTTTGCTGCAGAAATTGGAGTAATGCCATCAGATGCCATTCCTCTATACTGCGACAACAATGGCGCCATAGCCCTTGCTAAGGAGCCGAGGTCTCACCAGAAATCCAAGCACATTGAGCGGCGATACCACCTCATCCGCGATTACCTCGAGAAGGGTTACGTCGAGGTCAAGAGAGTCAACTCCACAGATAATGTGGCAGACCCACTTACAAAGCCGTTGGGCCAGCAGAAGATCGAAGCCCACCTTGAGAAGATGGGACTTAGACTTGTAGCCAATTGGCTTTAGGACAAGTGGGAGATTGTTAGATATATGTGCCCTAGAAGCCAGAATTGGCTGACACTTGTAATACACTTCTAGGGGCAAAATTATAATTTTGACTATAATCAATAAAATGGGTTATTTTCTATCACATATGTGTATTTAGTGTCTGTGATACATCCTTTGAGTTAATGGTAATGATAATTCATATTTTCAAGAGTTGAAAATTTAAGACATGAATAATCATTATTAACTCATAAAATGCTCCCGACCATAGGATCATCACGAGGATGGTGATTGATCCGGAAGGTTGGTGTACAATCGCTTCTCTTTAGTAGATGAGTCTTGAGTCTACGGTGTGGAGACACCGGAGCGAGAGTACAGGTACTCGTTAGAGAACGAGGGCACTGAGCGTGACCACCTCGAGTAGTCATTAGGGAAGTCTACCTTCTCGTCAATGACTGACTCGATGCTGCAGTAGTGTGTCTCTGGTTCTTTGACCTGAGATGCATCGGCAGTTCACCTTGAGGGTGTTATAGTTTGACTACACCATTACTCGGTCTCCTAGCCATATGGAACCCTGAGGTGTATGTTGGCTATAGCATGTTCATTGTAGGAACTGGATTGCATCAAGATGGAATCTATCTACCTCGGTGGTAGAGGAGCAGCCCTATGATGATCATGAGAATCAAGTCCAGAAGTCCCATGGCCATGGCAGAGAGTGAAATAATAGAAAGAGTTTCTATTTAGATTTTCACATTGGACTCGAATCGAATGATTACATCATATGACAGAGACTAGGGTTTGACGAGTTCACCTTAACCCTAATCTGATCGGGGCTCAAGATAGAAGAACTTAATCACACAGGTAGCTGCACCAAGAGGTTCGCATTCAGCTCTGATGGGTTGCCACCATATACTGCTAGGTGTCACTGGTGGATTTTGGGAGCAATTAGAATGATTTAGATGATCGATCATTCTAGCTGTTCGAATCAGAAGAGTTCTGATCCATCGAAAGGAGTTTCGATGATGTCGATGATAGAGATCATGACATATCCCATTACCATACAGAACTGAACCTAACTGGGTCACACAAACAAGGGTTTGAATCTGGTGATCATCAATTGAACTGATCTAGTTCAATTGATCTGAATGAGATTCAATTAGGTTCAAGGAAAATCGTGCTAGCACTCGATTGAACCTAACGTTCTTCTTTTACTATCATAAATAAGTTGTCCTGACTGAGCCAAAGGAGTTTGTGCTCAATCAGAGGCCTTCATATGGTCTGACTGGAGGTTGTCCAAGTCAGAAAAGGTTGTCTTATTTTGTAAGACATTACCTGCCATTTTTGGTCACCTGCCATTTCTTGTTCTTTGACTTTGGTCAAAAGTCTACCTTTGACTGGTCAAATGTTGACCATTGACACTTTGACTTTTGACCACATGTCATGCACCTATTGGAGAGCTGGTGGGGGCCTGTCCCCCTGCCAGAACCTGGCAAGGAGGAGGGCGCACGCCACCCTAGGCGTGTGCCCAAGTTGGAGGCGCCTAGGAGTCCTTGTTGGACAAGGACTCCATCTCCTTTTTGGATTCCAATTAGAGTTCTTCTAAGAACCAACTTTGACTGGTCTTAGGCACCCTCTAAGGAGGAATCCAGGGGACTCTATTCCCACCAAT
Source organism: Cocos nucifera (assembly GCA_006176705.1). Classification (NCBI taxonomy): domain Eukaryota; kingdom Viridiplantae; phylum Streptophyta; class Magnoliopsida; order Arecales; family Arecaceae; genus Cocos; species Cocos nucifera. The sequence goes on from QRFJ01007099.1 coordinate 30,032, forward strand.
CAGATTTAGATCTGATTTCACAAAGGGTTGTGATTGGTTGGGAAGAAGAGGAGTTGGATCACAGCTTAGTCTATAAATAAGACCCTGCGCCCAACTCAAAGAGAGATAATGAGATTTCCCATGCCCCAAGGCTGCCTCTCCTCCTCCTCCTCCATGCCAAAGCTTCTTCTCCCTCTCCTCTCCACGTCCAAAAGTTTTGGACTTGGTTGGTGCGATTCAGATCAAAGAAAGGCGATCAAAAGCAAGAAGGCTGCGCTGCTGCAAAGGACGACTGCTGATCTTCAAAAGGAGTTTTGAAGATCCTCCAGATCAGATCCAGATCTGATTTTTGGAGACGTGATAGAGAAGAAGAGGATCTCCAGATCCAACCCGAGTGGATACCGGTAGAGGCCAGGCGCTTGCGTGGCTAGATCCAGAACCTTCCGCTGCAATACAGGATCATCAACAGGGTAATAGGATTACCCAAATCAGGTAAATTAAATTTGATTTAATTTATCTTATTTTATTTTATTTATTAAAATAATAAGAATCAGATCTGAAAACATCCCAAGATCTGATTAGATCAAAGAAAAAAATTTTTGAAATATATCTCTTGATCTGATCAGATCTGAACGAACCTGGATCCGGAAAATCAGGATTTTCCTTCAAAACGTAAGATATAATTTATGTTAATTTATATTGTTTATTTCCAATTTATTCCAAATTAGGGGTATTAAAATAGATATCATTGGCTGAATATGTATTTTTAACTATAAATAATAAAATAAATTATTTTTTATCATCATATGTATTTGAAAGTGTCTATGATACATCCTTTGAGTTAATGGCAATAATAGTTCATATTTTCAAGAGTTGAAAATTTAAGACATGAATTTTAATTATTAACTCATAAAATGCTCCTGACCGTAGAATCATCATGAGCATGGTGATTGATCCGAAAGGTTAGTGTACGATTGCTTCTTTAGAATAGATGAGTCTTGAGTCTATGGTGTAAAAAAATTAGAGCGAGAGTATAGGTACTCGTTAGAGAATGAGGGCATTGAGCGTGACCACCTCGAGCAGTCATGAGGAAGTCTACCTTCTCGTCGATGACTGGCTCGAAGCTAGAGTGGTGTGTCTGGTTCTTTGACCTGAGGTGCATCGACAGTTCACCTTGAGGGTGTTATAGTTTGACTACACCATAACTCGATCTCCCAGCCATTCAAAATCCTAAGGTGTATGTTACTATAGCATGTTCATTGTAAGAATTGGATTGCACCAATAGAAGATCTATCTACCTTGGTAGAAGAGGAGCAGTCCTATGATGATCATGAGAATCAAGACCATAAGTCCATAGCCATGGCAGAGTGAAATAATAAAAAGAATTTCTATTAGGATTTTCACATTGGACTTAAATCAAATGATTAATTCATAAGATGGAAATTAGGATTTGACGAGATCACCTTAACCTTAATATGATCAGGGCTCAAGATAGAGGAACTTAATCACACAGGTAACTACACCAAAAGGTTTGCTTTCAGTTCTCATGGGTTGCCACCATATGCTACTAGGTGTCACTGGTGGATTTTGGGAGCAATTAGAATGATTTGGATGATCGATCATACTAGTTGTCTGAATCAAAAAAATTATGGTCCACCGAAAGGTGTTTCGATGATGTCAATGATAGAGATCACGATATATCCCATTACCATACGGAACTGAACCTAATTGGATCAAATAAATAAGAATTTGGATCTGGATATCATCAATTGAATTAACCCAGTTCAATTGATTTGAATAAGATTCAATTAGGTTCAAGAAAAACGTGCTAGCAAACGATTAAGCCTAATGTTCACGTTTAACAATCATTAAAACTTGTCTTGACTGAGCCAAATGTGTTTGGGCTCACTCAGGAACCTTTATTTGGTCTGACTGGAGCTTGTCTAGGTCAGAAAAGGTTTGTCTTAATTTATGAGATAAATTTGAGACAACACCAACCATTTTTCGTCACCTGCTAAATCTTGTCTTTGGACTTTGATCAAATGTTGATCTTTCATACTTACACATCTGTCCATGTATCATGCATCCATAGGAGAGAACCTTGGCCCTTGTCCCCTACTAAAAGTAGATAGACAAGGGATGCACGCCTCCCTAGGCGTGCACCCCATGAGGATAAGGTTTGGAGTCCCATATAGATGGGACTCCAGTTGCTTCAGAAAATCAACCTAGATGGCGCCAAAAAGACTTGTTTGACCCAATCTTGGCACCATCTAAGGAGAGTTTTGAGGGACTCTAATCTGATTAGATCGGATGATGTCATCCCATCAATTAGATTTAGATCTAATTGCACCAAGGGCCATGATTGGCCAGGATGATGTGGCACTGCATGGCGCAGCAGGATCTATATAAATCCTATCTACGCCTAGAATTAAGAGCTTCTATTTTAGCCCATGCCACAAAGCTTTTCTTCCTCCTTCTTCATGCCACCCTCTAGTCCTCTCTCTCCTCTTTACGCCCAAGAGGTTTTGGGCATGAGTTAGATGCGATCCAAGCAAGCGAAAGGCGATAGGAAAGGAAGAAGGTAGCACTGCAGCAAGAGACAACGGTTATTCTTCAAAAGAGTTTTTGAAGATCTTCAAGATCAGATCTAGATTTGATGTTTGGAGGATTGATTGAGAAGAAGAAGATCTCTAGATCCTGTCCAAGTGGATACCGGTAGAGGCAAAGTGCTTGCATGGCTACATCCAAAACCTCAGGCAAACATCGAGATCATCATAAGATAATTGGATTATCCAAAATAAAGGTATAATTAAATTAGATTTAAGTTAATTTTTATTTTATTTTATTTTATCTGATCAATAAGATCAGATTTGAAGAGTCTCAAATTTGATTAGGATCTTAGAGAAAAATTTTTAAAATATCCCTCTTGATCCAATTGGATCTGAATGAACCTGATCCAGAAAATAAAGTTTTTTCCTTCATGCACACCCTGACAACCTCTTATGCAAATATCGCCTTCGCCAATTTTCTTCAGCTATTGTGTACCCTTGAGGCCTTTGGGATGACTACCTCCACCGTTGAAGATCTTAGCTTGCTTCTTCACACCATCTTGAAATTGTAGGAATCCTTCTGCTTGGCAACAACATCAATTGTCCTAGACTTTTCTTGAGATCCCACAAGATTCCTGTACCGGTACTTGCTGCATATCCTAACACAATCTCCTCGAAACTTCATCAGTCTTTTCCGCACGTGCCTCTCCATCTGAAACTATGCATCTCCAATGTTGGTGCTAGGATATTGATCCTCCTGCACTCCTCTGCTCTAAACTCATGTCACATCTCCAGATCGATGAAGCCACCTCTATCTGATGCTCCATCTAAAACTAGAACCACTATGATACGCGTAAAAGCTGACATCTGTAACTGAGTCTCCTGAGGCCAACCTTCCAATGCTGTATTGCTGAGCCTGTTATTACATTTCGAATACCGTCGCTGCCCCTTCGGATCCTCCATACTCCATGAACCCCTTTCGAAACCATCTCGAAAACCTCCACAACCCATAGGCACCTCCGAAACCTAAGAGCTCATCCAACTCTTCACTTTTAGTGACTAAAATGATGAAATCTGACTTTTCTCCTTCTTTGCACTTTTTTCAAAGCAGATATTCTTGCTTAAAGTGCCCTGCTCACCATACTTGAAGATACTATCTGACCTTCTTACTGCCCCTTCGCTAAACACCTTAAATTCTATTTCTTGTGCCTGAGCCTCTTCTGACACCATGAAGACCCTCCATGGAAGACCTCCCTTTCTCATACCATTTCTGCTGCTCGTTGGATTTTTTAGTACTGTTATGATATTCTCGTTACACTAGTATCTCTTACCATACAATTGTTACTAATGAATCGAAGCTCCCAAATAGCGAACATAGCAGAATAAACTCTTATCTCCTCTATCGAGCTCAATCCAATGTTCGAGCAGTCCATGCTCATCCCAATCAAAATGATTTTATGTCCTGCAACATTCTCGCCTTCTTGCATTATGAAGGCTATACGGTTGGCTTCTTCAGCATACTAACTTATTGCATATGTTCCATTCCCATGTACAATTGATGTAACCTTGACCAATAAAACATTGGATGTCTTCTCCTTTCAAACACACCATAACAAGCACCATCATCTGCTAGACAAAGCCCTATTCGTAGCACATGCCTTTTTCTCCAGGACTCCCACTTCTTGTCCCGTCATCTCCTCCGACCTAGTCTACACAAGGTTGAATCTAGCCTCATCTAAATCAGCAGATCCAAACACTCCTAATCTTCATAATTGTGAAACCTCCCTTTCCATTAACTTCTTAAATCTAACTTCAATCTATTGTTCCTTCATTGATCAAACTAAAATCAAATAGCCAACAAGTAGATCTAAAATTATCTTGACTTGGACAAATGGAACAGCAGCCCTTAGATCACTTTCTTCCCCAACGAAATCTAAAGAAAATCTTAGATTCTGAACCTCACTATCTGATCTCTGCGTGAACTTGATCTTCTTCCTCCTTCAATGCTCAATATGGGCTCTGATTACCAAGTGTTAGCGCATCACCAAGCATCACCTGCTCTGATACAAGTGTTGGAATAATCAGTACTGAATATTGATACCAATTGTTATGCTACGGTACTCGAAAATCATAGTTGTAGATACCGATCTATTATACCCGCAAACCTGGGTGTTAAACCAAAATATGAAGAAAAGCAAAAAAAAAAATATTGATGGCAGCACTTAGGGCTTGGCATTGGAATACAAGAGAGAAAAGAGAGAAGGGAGTTAGGGAGAAAAGCCTATTAATTGATTCACTCTCTTGTAAAGATTACAATATCTGGGTTTAATACTTAGAGTTTCTGCTATACACATAAATTATAATAAACCCAAGCTCCAGCTGAAAACTTTTCTAACTAACCCATACAGATGAAAGCACTCCACGAGCCGGCATGTACATCAATGTCCCCATGCTCATCATCTCATAGAATCTAACCGATCCCATACAATATGTTAGGCCATCTTAAGATCTTATTAGATCAGCCTTAAGATTCCAAAACAGAAAACCCCATCCAGTTATTATTCAACACCATCGAGCTGATCTATCAATAGCCAAGCTGGTTTCGATTGTATCATCGTCCGAATCCTTATCTTTATCACTTGAGAATAGTCGGCATTGAACTGCAGCTCCGAGCACAGCTCAATCTCAGTCTGAGCAGCGATCGACTGCGATATCCAAGCCGGCCCATCTATGTGATCAACCCCTTAACTTAGCTATTCATTCTT
>QRFJ01007100.1:0-70800 GCA_006176705.1 Cocos nucifera
GATCCTAAAGTCGCATGCAGTAGCTGTTAGATATATATGCCCTAGAAGCCAGAATTGGCTGACACTTGTAATACACTTCTAGGGGCAAAATTATAATTTTGACTAATATCAATAAAATGGGTTATTTTCTATCACATATGTGTATTTAGTGTCTGTGATACATCCTTTGAGTTAATGGTAATGATAATTCATATTTTCAAGAGTTGAAAATTTAAGACATGAATAATCATTGTTAACTCATAAAATGCTCCCGACCATAGGATCATCACGAGGATGGTGATTGATCCGGAAGGTTGGTGTACAATCGCTTCTCTTTAGTAGATGAGTCTTGAGTCTACGGTGTGTGGAGACATCAGGAGCGAGAGTACAGGTACTCGTTAGAGAACGAGGGCACTGAGCGTGACCACCTCGAGTAGTCATTAGGGAGTCTACCTTCTCATCAATGACTGACTCGATGCTGCAGTAGTGTGTCTGGTTCTTTGACCTGAGGTGCATCGGTAGTTCACCTTGAGGGTGTTATAGTTTGACTACACCATTACTCGGTCTCCTAGCCATATGGAACCCTGAGGTGTATGTTGGCTATAGCATGTTCATTGTAGGAACTGGATGGCATCAAGATGGAATCTATCTACCTCGGTGGTAGAGGAGCAGCCCTATGATGAATCATGAGAATCAAGTCCAGAAATTCCATGGCCATGGTAGAGTGAAATAATAGAAAGAGTTTCTATTTAGATTTTCACATCGGACTCGAATCGAATGATTACATCATATGACAGAGACTAGGGTTTGACGAGTTTACCTTAACCCTAATCTGATCGGGGCTCAAGATAGAAGAACTTAATCACACAGGTAGCTGCACCAAGAGGTTCGCATTCAGCTCTGATGGGTTGCCACCATATACTGCTAGGTGTCACTGGTGGATTTTGGGAGCAATTAGAATGATTTAGATGATCGATCATTCTAGCTGTTCGAATCAGAAGAGTTCTGATCCATCGAAAGGAGTTTCGATGATGTCGATGATAGAGATCATGACATATCCCATTACCATACAGAACTGAACCTAACTGGGTCACACAAACAAGGGTTTGAATCTGGTGATCATCAATTGAACTGATCTAGTTCAATTGATCTGAATGAGATTCAATTAGGTTCAAGGAAATCGTGCTAGCACTCGATTGAACCTAACGTTCTTCTTTTGCTATCATAAATAAGTTGTCCTGTCTGAGCCAAAGGAGTTTGTGCTCAATCAGAGGCCTTCATATGGTCTGACTGGAGGTTGTCCAAGTCAGAAAAGGTTGTCTTATTTTGTAAGACATTACCTGCCATTTTTGGTCACCTGCCATTTCTTGTTCTTTGACTTTGGTCAAAAGTCTACCTTTGACTGGTCAAACGTTGACCATTGACACTTTGACTTTTGACCACATGTCATGCACCTATTGGAGAGCTGGTGGGGGCCTGTCCCCCTGCCAGAACCTGGCAAGGAGGAGGGCGCACGCCACCCTAGGCGTGTGCCCAAGTTGGAGGCGCCTAGGAGTCCTTGTTGGACAAGGACTCCATCTCCTTTTTGGATTCCAATTAGAGTTCTTCTAAGAACCAACTTTGACTGGTCTTAGGCACCCTCTAAGGAGGAATCCAGGGGACTCTATTCCCACCAATCAGATTTAGATCTGATTTCACAAAGGGTTGTGATTGGTTGGGAAGAAGAGGAGTTGGATCACAGGTAGTCTATAAATAAGACCCTGCGCCCAACTCAAAGATTGATTGAGAAAAGAGTTTCCATACGCCCAAAGGCTGCCTTTCTCCTCTCCTCCTCCATGCCAAACCACCTTCTTCTCCCTCTCCTCTCCACGTCCAAAAGGAGTTTTGGAGCTTTTGGTTGGTGCGATCCAAGATCAAAGAAAGGCGATCAAAAGCAAGAAGGCTGCACTGCTGCAAAGGACGACTGCTGATCTTCAAAAGGAGTTTTGAAGATCCTCCAGATCAGATCCAGATCTAATTTTTGGAGATGTGATAGAGAAGAAGAGGATCTCTAGATCCAGCCTGAGTGGATACCGGTAGAGGTCAGGTGCTTGCGTGGCTAGATCCAAAACCTTCTGCTGCATACAGGATCATCAACTGGGTAATAGGATTACCCAAATCAGGTAAATTAAATTTGATTTAATTTATTCTTATTTATTTTATTTATTAAAATAATATTAATCATATCTGAAATATCCCAGATCTGATACAGATCAAAGAGAAAATTTTTGAAATATATCTCTTAATCTGATCAGATCTGAACGAACCTGGACCGAAAAATTAGGATTTTCCTTCAGTACTTCATATATTGGGTTAGTTGAAGAGTTTTTTGGCCAGGCCTAATGGCTATGTATAAATACATAGATTATATTAGGATTTTAAAAGGCTATGAATGCTATGGAATACGGTCCTTTTCTTCCTCAACTCTCTTCTTCTCTTCTCTCTAGAGTTGCCGCTCTAGGATTCTTGAAGAAGTCCTAGAGAATGGGGGCATCTCTCTCATGCCCAAGGAGGGAGGCGCCCCATCACTGATCCAAGTGGAGGATCGGTGGTGTGCTGTCGATAAAGAACGTCATAGGTTCCTTCAGGTCTATGCTAAAGATCAGGAGCTTCTGCAACATGGTATCGGAGTGCTTATGATGTCAAGGATGATTGGTGTTCGAGCGATATCATGGGTCCATAATTTGGTATAAGAGCTAGGTGATGCCTGGAACATTATAGATGATAATATTATGTCAAAGCCAAGTTTCAGAGCCTGATAGTGCATGAAAGGAAAGGAGAAGTCGTACAAGGTGAAATCAAAAATCTGCATAAGGATTCTATGGTATATCTCAAATCTACCTTGTTATTGCTATGGTTTGGCAAACCAGGAGTAGCGGATCGAAGGTGGAGGTTGACAGGATTAATGGGAAGGAATTTTCTCAGGATGGAAGGATTTGGTGCATTATTTGCTGATCGATCTTGGTGGAAAGGCCGGGGTGTATGATGGTTATGTGACAGGTAGGGAGCACTGGAGTGCTACAGTAGCGCTTCCTTAGAGATGCAGGGCTGAAAGAGGCTCGGTGATGCAACAGCCGAGGGAGGTATCTCAGTAGAGAGCATCAGGGTTCTCTAGGAAGATGGGCAGTGTAAGGCTGTTGAAGAGAGGTTTTCCAAGGGGTAATGGTCGAAGGAAGGCTGAAGAAGCGACTATACATCCTTCGATGTCTAGAAAGTGGGAAAGTAGTCAGAGATGTATTCAGTGGTTCGATCAGAGCATGGATTTGCGAGGACTTAGGAGTGATGGAGATGGATGATCCTTGGAGGTCTAGCAGGTTAGGACTGGGCAGCTGTAGAGCAGTGCAGAGATGAGTCAGGGAGCACTGGAGTGCTGCAGGAGCACTTTCTTGGAGGCACGGGGCTGAGAGAGGCTCGACGGTGTAGTAGTCAAGGAGTGTATCTCAACAGTGAGTGTCAGTGGTATCTCATGGAGATTAGATGCAGGTCTTAGGGAGAGCCAGAAGGTCTTAGGGAGCGCCAGGAGGTCTCTAGCACTCGGGAGCATCATGGATCAGATTTCTTCTATAGGAGCATCAGGAAGAGTCACGGTTCAGGTGAAGAATGGTTCTTCGGGTGCAACTGAAGCGATGGTTGGTGTAGGGGCAGAAGAGAAGGACTAGGGTGGAATTTCCTAGGGTTCAGTCGCTGGTTTCAAAAGAGTTGGATGAGCTCTTGAGTTTCAGAGGTGCCGACGGGTTGTGGAGGTATTCAAGACAGCTTTGAAGGGGTCTGTGGAGCGTGGTGGGTTTGAAGGGGCAATGATGGTGTTTGAGGTGCAGTGGCAGGCTCAGTAGTGCAGCATTGAGTGGTTGGCCTTGAGGAACTCGATGATAGAGTCAGCTTCTGTGGCATCAAGTGGACTTCGGATATAGGTGGAGCTCTGTAGTGATGGGTTCATAAGTGGAGAAAAAATTTGACATGAGTTCAGAGCACCGATGATGCACAGTTCTAGGTGGAGTGGCTTATGCAGGTGGACAGGTGTAGCTCTATGGAGATTGTGTTAGGTGGTATAGCATGTGCTGGTGCAAGAATGCTGTAGGTTCTCCAGGGAAGTCTAGAAAAGTGATGCAGCTGCTAAGTAGAAGGGATCCTATAATTCTAGGGCGGTGCCAAGAGTCAAGCACATGTCTTCAGTGGTGGAGGCGGTCATCCCAAAGGCCTCAAGGTTGCATAATAGTTGAAGAGGATTGGCAGAGGCGATGTTTGCACAGATGCTGTCGAGTGTGCAGGGAGAGCGGGAATGTGCAGGAGTTCATTACCGAGGGATTTGCCAAGGCTTGGGGCACTAAGGTGAAGATTATGAGGATTTATGTTGCTCCCAAGCCTTAGGAGGCCATGGAAGGAGTCAGGGGGTTGGCTCTGGAGTTTTCAGGGGCTTGGTTGGTTCTTCGAAGACCTAGGACACATGATGAAGCAAGGAACCAAAGTCGGATTATCAAGACTATAGAAAGGAGATTTTCTATAGGTTAGCCAGTTCAGTCCAAAACTGGGTTGGCTAAGTTTTAGAGCACAGGCAAAATTGAGAGCTATGCGTTCGGGACTGCTGGCATGGCACAGGACTGGGCTGGCTTAGTTTTAGACTAAGTCGACCCAGTGAAGGATCAGTGGTGTGCTGCCCATAGAGAACATCATAAGTTCCTTTAGATCCATGCTAAAGATCAGGAGCTTCCACAACATGGTATCCGAGAGCTTGTGATGTCAAGGATGATTAGCGTTCAAGCAATATCATTAGTCTACAATTTGGTATCAGAGCTAGATGATGCCTGGAACATTGTGGACGGCAATAAACTGAACATGACCTGAGGTTGATGTTGAGGGCAAATCACCTATATCTAAGAGCTGCCCATGCTGTCTTATGTTGTTTTCATAACTCCATCTGTACTTTTTGATTTCATCATGATGCTCTTTTCGTCAAATATCACATTTTGACTTATGACACACCTCTGAGAATGTGAATCCCATAACAAGAAACACCTCAAGGAAATCCGATGATATCATCTTCTATGACTTTGAATTCAACTTGCTTTTGTCGGCTTTTTCTACCAAAGCATATGCAAGACAGTCAAACACCTTTAGGTGGCCAAGCTCCACCTTCTTTCCACTCCAGATAGCCTCTGGAAGTCCTCCATTCAATTTTGAATGCGGAGATATGTTCATAAGAAAATATGCATAAATAAGAGCATCACCCCAAAATGATTTGGGTAATGATGCCTGCAGCCTCAAGCTTCTAGCCTTCTCTGTTAGTGTCCAATTCATCCTCTCCACGACACCATTCTATTGAGGGGTCATCTTCACTATGTCATGGCATTTTATTTCATTTTTCTTACAGTATCTCTTGAATGCTAGGCTGGTGTATTCTCCTCCATTATCAGACCTTAAGCACTTCACTAGCTGCCCTGTCTCCTTCTCCGATACTTCACTAGCTATCTCTTCAAATTCTTCCCACTCTTCAATAGAAATCCTTTTCGGTCTTTCGCGAGTCAAGACCTTGTAGATTTAATTCTGCACCAGTAGATCCTTCATCCTTTACTTCCAAAGGGTGAAGTTCTCCTTGCCATCAAACTTTTCAAAGTTTGTCTTGATGGTACTCGATGCCATCCCAACCAGATTCCAGTAACCAAACATAAAAGAAAATAAACAGTGTTCAAAGAAATCTGTTCAGCATCTTACCACAACCCCAGGTGAAGCTTTGTCCTTTCCTCCACCAGATCTAACAACAGAGCTCTGATACAAATTATTGTCGCATCACCATTGCATCACCTAGCTCTGATACCAATTATTGAAAATAATCGGTACTACTTTGATACCAATTGTTGGGAATAAATTCTTGCTACTTGAAGATTGCAGAAATAGCAACAAGGATACGAGGAAAGAGTTGGCTATGCTATGAAATCCTAGAAAACCCTAGGGCATGGAGAAGAGAGGGAGGCTGAGAGAGGAAGAGAGATATTTTCAGGGAGAAAAGGCTTGTATTGATTCTATTCTTCTCTTAGTTTACAAAACTCAATACACAGTATATACATACCTAGTCAAATAAGACACAACCTAAAAAAACTCTCCTAACTAACCTAATGTGATGCACTCGTCGAGCCCATGTACACCCATGCCTTCCATGCACACACTCATTGGACAAATCCCAGTCCAAACCATAGGTTAGCCACCTTAGGACCTTACAAACCAAGGCCCTAAGTCCTTAGGATCAAACCCAATCCCAGGCTAGAATAGAATCCACATACTATTATGTTCGCCGCTCGAGCCTGCTCGATCAGCAATTGGGCTGGCTCGATGGTGATGTCTCCTACAAGAGCCTGAATTAGCCCTCTCTGGTCTCCTTCTTGAGTCGACTATCTCAGGGTTTGAGCCAGCATGGATTCTACTCGGGCTGGCTCTGACATGAATCAAGCCAGCTCTTCCAGCATATCAGTCTGATTTACTTTTTGGACTTTTGCTTGAGTCAGCTCTCTCAGAATTCGAGCTGGCTCATCTTCAGCTCGAGCTGGCTCTTCTGCAGCTTGAGCTGGCTCTTTTGACAGGCTCCAAGCCATCCCTTCTGAAGCATTCATTGAAGCTTTTTGATAGTTGATTCCATTCGCTCCTTGCTTTATTTTCACCTACTTCTAAGGCTTGAGAGCACCATACCTGAGCTCACTGAAGGGAAATCCTAATTTTTCGAATCAGATTCATTCAGATCTGATCGAATCAAGAGAGATATTTCAAAAATTTTTCTCAAGCATCCATATCAGATCTGAGATATTTTAGATTTGATTTTATAGATCTAATAAATAAAAATAAAAATAAATTAAACTTAATTTAATTTATACCTTGATTTGGATAATCTAATTATCCTTTGATGATCCTACTGATTGCCTAAGGTTCTGGATCTAGCCATGCAAGTGCCTGGCCTCTATCGATATCCACTCAGGCTGGATCTAGAGATCTTTTCCTTCTTTATCACTTTTTCAAAAATCAGATCTAGATCTGATTTGGAGGATCTTCAAAACTTCTTTTCAAGATCAGCAGTAGTCTCTGCAGCAGTGCTGCCTTCTTCGTTTCTCGTCAGCCTTTTCTTACCTGGATCGCACCAAACTGAAGTCTAACTTCCCTTGGGCGTGAAAGGAGAGAGAGCATCAGAAGATGGCATGGTGGAAGGAGAGGGGCAGCCTTGGGGCATGGGCTAAGAGGAACTCTCTTAAAGTTGGGCATAGATAGGGTTTATTTTAGACCCTGCTGCGCCATGCAGTGCTGCATCATCCCGACCAATCGCATTGCTTCGTGCAATCAGATTTAAATCTGATTGATGGGATGACATCACCTGATCCAATCAGATGATAGCGCCATAAATTCAACCTTAGATGGTGCCTAAGACTATTCAAAGTCTATCGGTAAGGGTCACCTAAGTTGAATCCAAGAAGCAACCTGAAGTCCCATCTGTATGGGACACCAGGCATCCCTATCCATGGGCGCATGCCATCCTAGGCATACACCCCCTTCTTTCCAAATTCTAGTGAGGGGACAAGCCTCTATCTGCTCTCCAACAAGTGCATGACACATAGGTAGATGTCCAAGGGTCAAAGGTCAATGTTTGACCAAAGTCAAAGGACAAGAATTAGCAGGTGATGAAAAATGGCAGGTGTTATCTCAAATTTATGTCATAAATTAAGACCACCCTTTTCTGATGTAGACAAGCTCTAGTCAGACAAAGTAAAGGTACTTGGGTGAGCACAAACTCATTTGGCTCAGTCGAGATAACTTTTAATGATAATAAAAGAAGAACGTTAGGTTCAATCGTATGCTTGCACGACTTTTTTGAACCTAATTGAATCTAATTCAAATCAATTGAACTCGGTTAGTCTAATTGATGATATCCAGATCCAAACCCTCGTTTGTGTGATCTAGTTAGATTCAGTTCTGTATGATAATGGGATATATCATGATCTCCATCATCGACATCATCGAAACTTCTTTCGATGGATCAGAACTCTTCTGATCCAAACAACTAGAATGATCGATCATCTAAATCACTCTAATTGCTCCTAAAATCTACCACTGACACCTAGCAATATATGTGGCAATCCATCAAAACTAAAAATGAACCTCTCGATCCAGCTACTTGTGTGATTAAGTTCTTCTATCTTGAGCCTCGATCTGATTAGGATTACGGTGAACTCATCAAGCCCTAATTTCTATCATATGATTTAATCATTTGATTAAATCTGATGTGAAAACCTTAATAGAAACTCTTTCTATTATTTTACTCTTTACCATGGACATGGGCTTATGGACATGATTCTCATGATCATCATAGGGCTGCTCCTCATCCACGGAGGTAGATAGATTCTCTCTTGATGCAATCCAATTTCTATAATGAACTTGCTATAGCCAACATACACCTCAAGATTCTAAGTGGCTAGGAGATCGAGTCATGGTATAGTCAAACTATAATACCCTCTAGGTGAACTGTCGATGTACCTCAGGTCAAAGAATCAGACACACCACTGCAGCTTCGAGTCAGTCATCGACGAAAAGGTAGACTTTCTTATGACTACTCGAGGTGGTCACGCTCAGTGCCCTCATTCTCTAACGAGTATCTATACTCTTGCTCCGGTGTCTCTACACTGTAGACTCAAGACTCATCTACTATAATGAAGTGATTGTACACTAACCTTTCGGATCAATCACCATCCTCATGACGATCCTACGGTCAAGAGCATTTTATGAGTTAATAAATGAAAATTTATGTCATAAATTTTCAACTCTTGAAAATATGAATTATCATTAGCATTAACTCAAGGGATGTATCACAGACACTAAATACATATTTATGATAGAAAATAATCTATTTTATTATTTATAGTTAAAATTATAATTTTGCTCCTAGAAGTGTATTACAAGTGTCAGTCAATTCTAGCTTCTAGGGCACACATATCTAACAAACTCCTATTTGACCTTGGACTAACTACCCATCATGCATCTTAGCCTTGAAAAGTCATTTAGTGACTTGATACTTGGTTGCACGACTCTGTTCACCAAACATCTCTTGTAGGTGAGACAACATTTGGCAAGCAGTCCTGATATCTTCATGTTGGCGCTGAAGTTCATCAAACATCAAGCCCAACATGTAGTATCTGGCCTTGTTATCTTCGTCTGTCCACTTATCCAAAGATGCTCTCTGTTCAGCGGTTGGATGAGCTGGTAAGGTGGGAGAGTTTCAATCCAATACAAGAGTTAACTTCTCAGAATCCAAAACTATTTTGAAGTTTCGGAGCCAATCCTTGTAATTTGGTCCGGTCAGTCCATGGGTGTCCAGGATTCGTGCTAATGGATTGGATGTAGATATTTTTCTATAGAGAGTCAAAGTTTCTAGTTAGATATTATAATTAAGACTTAACCAATTTGTTTAAAAAATTTATTTTTAAACAAATTAGCTCCTACTATTTTTTTGAATCCCTACACTTTCTTTGTAAAGATGCAAAAATCTCCATGATTGATGATTTCTAGTGGGTGGTGCGGTCCCCACCAACTGACTCATCACCTCATCTAATAGTTATTGGTGATGGGTTAGCTAATGAGTGAACAACTCTTGTTCAATGATTCTCTAATCATGATGCACCCAAACTTGATCTCTAATTCATGAATCTCACCGTGCCCGAAATATTGATCCACTCCTTAGTTAAGTCAGACCCACCATTTGCACAGATTGGATTCCTAATTGAGTCTCTCACCATATCCAGAATATTGAGCCCAATCCATCCTCCAGCCCGTAGCATCCAATGCCTAATAGACATGGTTGCATCTTCCCGATGCAATTGAGTCATTATAACCAGCTGAGAACAATCAACTCCGGGAAGGGCCCGCACATCCACAATGTTGGAAGACCTTAGACTTAATCTTTTCTTAGGGAGATTTGATTTAGGTCTCATTAAACTAGACTTGACATAGTCATAACCATTATGACTAACCTAGTGGCATGGGTTAGCTTGGATTATTGACCACCTCAGATCAGAACTGAGCCAACAAACATGGCCAGGTAAGTGAGACCGGTGGAAGGGATATGCCATTAACTCGATAAGAACGTATTCGAGTCGAGTAGCTCCCAATTAAAAACCAATCGATCATATCTGCCAAACTTACCTTAGATACCAAATTATTGAGCCAGAACCAATTGGATTAGCCTATAATCTAGACTCTAACCACTGAGCTTAATTAGGTCTTAATTTGATCGATCACTCACGTGACTCGATCTTGATCCAGACTTAATCCTATTAAGCTGGTCAATTTAGCACTGTTGATCCCATCTAACCAACTTTTGATTTGATTTGATCTACCACTTAGACCTAATTGAGCTACCCAAGCCTGAACCCAATATTATGAATATGTCTTAGATCTAAAATTTTTAATTTTAGATCTAATTAATATTTTATAATCTTAATTATTAATTAAGTTTAGGGTTGATAAATAAAATATATAAATAAAATTTTAGGATTTCAGGATCTAGGATTTTGTAGAAAGTAAGTTCTTGATTTCTGATTGAGGATGAACGCGCAGCACCCCTACACATTCTAAGAATACCCCATCGAATGGAAGGAGAGGACATTTAAATCCTACTTTATTCTTATGATCGGATGACCAAGGGGAACGTCTTAATTAGAAATATAAATCTACAAAACTAGTTAGATCTACATCATATATCTCATATATAAAATTTGATCTAATTTAATACATGTTTTGTATACATCTCATGTATCATGCATGCATTTCTTTTAGATCTAAATTATCTCATAATTATCTAAAAAATCAGATTTAAATTGATCACATCAAAATAAATTCTAATCTAGACAACAATGTAGAAATATTCTACAACTAGTCTAGACATGCAATTATCATATCTCATATGATCTAAAAATTAAATAATTTTATTTTCTTTTTTTAGATCTTATTATAATATTTTTAATCATCAAAAAATAAAAAATAAATATATCTAAAATCATAATTTAATCAAAATAAATCATGATTATGCAAGACTACGTATAGAACTATTCTATTTTACAACTAGTCATGCATATTGTAGAACATAGATCTATATTATTTAATTTTAATTTTTTTGATTTTAGATCTAATCATATCTCATGTGATATTTGAAATCACCTAATTTTTATATCAAAATAAATTAAAAATTAGATCTAAATAATTTTTATTGAACCTAGCTCTGATACCAGTTGAAGGGGAATCCTGATTTTTTGGATCAGGTTCGTTCAGATCTAATCGGATCAAGAAAGATATTTCAAAAATTTTTCTTAAGCATCCATATTAGATCTAAGATGATTTAGATCTAATTTTATAGATCTAATAAATAAAAATAAAAATAAATTAAATCTAATTTAATTTATACCTTGATTTGCGTAATCCGATTACCCTTTGATGATCTTGTTGATTGTCTAAGGTTCTGGATCTAGCCATGCAAGAGCCTGGCCTCTACCGATATCCACTTGAGCTGGATCTGGAGATCGTCTCCTTCTTTATCACTTCTCCAAAAATTAGATCTGGATCTAATTTGAAGGATCTTCGAAACTCCTTCTGAAGATCCACAGTTGTCTCTGCAGTAGTGTTGCCTTCTCCCTTTCTCGTCAGCCTTTTCTTGCCTGGATCGCACTAAACTGAAGTCTAACTTTCCTTAGGTATGAAAGGAGAGAGATGATCAGAAGATGGCATGAAGGAGGGAGAGGGGCAGCCTTGGGGCATGGGCTAAGAGGAACTCTCTTAAAGTTGGACGTAGATAGGGTTTATTTATAGACCCTGCTGTGCCACACAGTGCTGCATCATCCCGGCCAATCATGTTGCTTCATGCAATCAAATTTCAATATGATTAATGGGATAACATCACCTGATCTAATTAGATGAAAGCCTCATAAATTCATCCTTAAATGGTAACTAAGACTGGTCAAAGTCTATAGGTAAGGGTCACCTATGTTGAATCCAAGAAGCAACCTAGAGTCCCATCTGTATGGGACTCCAGGCCTCCCTATCCATAGGTGCACGCCATCCTAGGCATGCACCCCCTCCTTTCCAAATTTTAGTGAGGGGATAAGCCTCTATCTACTATCCAATAAGTGCATGACATATGGATAGATGTCCAAGGGTCAAAGGTCAACATTTGACCAAAGTCAAAGGACAAGAATTAGTAGGTGATGAAAAATAGCAGGTGCTGTCTCAAATTTATCTCATAAATTAAGACATCTCTTTTCTAACCTAAACAAGCTCTAGTCAGATCAAGTAAAGGTACCTGGGTGAGTATAAACTCATTTGGCTCAGTTGAGATAACTTTTAATGATAATAAAAAGAGAACGTTAGGTTCAATCGTATGCTAGCAGGATTTCCTTGAACCTAATTGAATCTAATTCAAATCAATTGAACTAGGTTAGTCTAATTGATGATATCTAGATCCAAATCCTTATTTGTGTGATCTAGTTAGGTTTAGTTCTGTATGGTAATAAGATATGTCATGATCTCCATCATTAACATCATCGAAATTTCTTTCGATGGATCAGAACTCTTCTAATTCAGACAACTAGAATGATCGATCATCTAAATCATTCTAATTGCTCCCAAAATCCATCAGTGATAGCTAGCAGTATATGGTGGCAACCTATCAAAATAGAAAATGAACCTCTCAATACACCTACTTGTGTGATTAAGTTTTATCTTAAGCTTCGATCAGATTAGGATTAAGGTGAACTCGTCAAACCCTAATTTCTATCATATGATTTAATCATTCAATTCAAGTTCGATGTGAAAACCTTAATAGAAACTCTTTCTATTATTTCACTCTCTGCCATGGCCATGGGCTTATGGATTTGATTCTCATGATCATCATAGGGTTGCTCCTCATCCACCGAGGTAGATAGATTCCCTCTTGGTGCAATCCAATTCCTACAATGAACATGCTATAGCCAACATACACCTCAGGATTCCAAATGGCTAGGAGACTGAGTCATGATGTAGTCAAACTATAACACCCTCAAGGTGACCTATCGATGCACCTTAGGTCAAAGAACCAGACACACCACTGCAGCTTCGAGTTAGTCATCGATGAGAAGGTAGACTTTCTTATGACTACTCGAGGTGGTCACGCTCAGTGCCCTTATTCTCTAACAAGTATCTGTACTCTTGCTCTGGTATCTCTATACCATAGACTCAAGACTCATCTACTATAAAGAAGTGATTGTACACTAACCTTTTGGATCACTCACCATCCTCATGACGATCCTACGGTTAGAAGCATTTTATGAGTTAATAAATAAAAATTCTTGTCTTAAATTTTCAACTCTTGAAAATATGAATTATCATTACCATTAACTCAAGGGATGTATCACAGACACTAAATATACATTTATGATAGAAAATAATCGATTTTATTATTTATAGTCAGAATTATAATTTTACTCCTAGAAGTGTATTACAAGTGTCAGCCAATTCCGACTTCTAGGATACATATTTCTAACACTTACATGTTATATTTGTTAGCAAAGAACAAAATAATGATATCTAAAGTATTAGAGTTTAATTACTATGCGATATAAGATGTACAAAATTATGCGAGCTGGCCGCATGATCGCTCTCTTCTTGAGAGCTCCGACCTCTAAAAATAAAAATAAAAACCAAAGCAAATAGATAATCCAAAAATTGGTTCAAACAAAATATCTATCAAAACATAATAAGGTGATCAAAATTTAACTCACGTATGACAAAGATTATTAGTTTGCATTTGCAATGTATCAGCAAAAAAATAATTCTCATCCAACAATATTGCGGCGAAACATACTGGATTTCATGCATAGATTTTGAAATTTTTTCAAAATTAAAGATAGTGAAAGACATAGATTAAATAATTTAACCTATAATATGCATGTAATCTAATTACTAAATCCTACATCAAGAATCTATAACATGTCATGATGCATACATAAATTTGAAAATAAATATTTTGGTATTGATCAAATTAATATCCTAGATTTAGAATAGTTCAAGATCAAAATCCTAGATCGCATCTAGGTCAAGAAGAGATCAGATCTCTTACCTTTGCATGGGTCGAGAACTCCATGGTTGATTTTCATTATTGCCTTTACAGGTGTCCACACGAGCCTATAACATAGATTGAAGGTTCGTCAAACAAAGATCCGCTCGAAGTGCTAGCTTCTCATGGATCCCTCCTGATGGTTAATCAAATACATATTCTTTGGATCTCTTGGATACTCTAAGACATGAAGAATATGAGGAGGACTAAGGAAGAAGTCCAATTTTTGGATCTCCCATAAATCAAAAATAAATAGTTAAGAAAGATCCTAAGAGAAGACACATCTTCTCTTTTTAGGACATCAACTATTGATGTCTTAAATGGATTTTCATACTTGAACAAGAGGAGACCTTCTCATCTAAAATTTTCATGCATCTAGATCTCTTCTAATTTTTCTCATAAGAAAAATCAAACAAAAATATGGAGAAGAAGGGTTCTAAAGAAAATCCTAAGAGAAGACCTTCTTCTCTTCTTCTTCTCACATCAGGATATGATCAGATCATGTCCAAAAATAATCACCATGCCCCAACACCTTGGAGCATACATCCCACACCCTCTTCCTCTCTCTCTCTCTCTCTCTCTCTAATTTTTATCATATAAAAATCACAAAGAAAATAAGGAGAAAATTAACCTGGAGAGAAGATGTTCTTCTCTGTTACCATTGTCTTCATCAAGACATCAACGATTGATGTCCAAAAGAAAGGTTTTCCTCCATGACTGTTGGCACCCATAACCTCCACACCCCTCCTCTCTTTTCTCTCCCTTTTTATCATGGAATTCTAGGGATTTTGACACCCACACAAAAGAATAGGAGGCTCCATGTTTTAAGGAAGACTAGGTCAAAGAGACCAAGTCAAACATGGAAGTTAGGGGATGTCAAACATGCAATTATTGGAAAAGGGAAATTAAAGAGACCAATTCCAACTCTTGGACGCCCCTCCTCCTATCATTTCTACATGAGAACCAAAAGCAAACATGCACACATTAGGGAAAAAGGATGACAAAAATAATAGGTAGTCGTTGGAGGAAATAGCAAAAGAAGAATGAAGTATTTTGGTCAGGAGGGACTCTTTCAAAGAGAAATAAACCAAACCACTTTCCATAATGAACCAAATCAGATTTGATTCAAATTAAATCAGATATGGGGCATGAAAAATCAATCCTTAGGCATGAAAATCATAGAAAAAATCTAGAAACAAATAATGGGCAAGGGCTCAAAGATGGTGCAAGGAAAGAGTGAGAGTCCCAATCCAACTGGGACTCTTCTTGTTTGACTAGGTCAAAACTATTTTGAACCTAATACATACCAGATTAAATGCAACCTAATTAAAGATGATCCTAGTCTAACTAGGAGCCCAATTAAATTAGATTAAATCATATTCAATTTTGATTTAAATTTTAAGTCAATTTGGAATTAGGTGCACTCAAGTCCTAGTCTAACAAGGACTTATTCTTTCCTGCAATTGGCTTATCCAATAAATCAGTTAGACTTAATTTAATTAAATTTAAACTAATTTTAATTAAATTTAATTCAATTAGACTTGATCTCAGCCTGATTGCTCATTCAAATTAAGTCAATTAGCAATCCAATTGCTAATCCATCCTCCTGCAACACTTGCATTAGGTCAAACATCAATCGCATTGAATGTTTGATCTTAGAATAATTCTCAATCATCGATTAACCATCTAATTAGATTACAATCTCTAATGTGTGTGATTTCATAGGTTTGAACCTAAGCTAGTAGCATAAGAACCAATTCCTGCACCAAATAAAGTAACCATCTAGCAATGATTCCCAATGTCCGGATAGGTCGATTGTATGCAAAGCAACATTCTTAGAATCCTAGCCTATGGTTACTGTATAATTCATCCCTTTGATCAATAATACTCAAGATGACTTTGAGTATGCTATCAAACACTCATACAAGTCATCTCTATTGTATCTTAGAATTTTGCAAATCCCGTGACACCTCATGAGGATTACCCTTGCCTAGGTTTTGTTAAATTGAAATACAATAAGACATTCTCTTCCTGAAGTTAATCAGGAGTGGTCAATCTTATCTTAACTCACACACCATCTTTACAAGTACTTGGCTGTATCCAAAAATTTTTCGAACCTATATTAGAAATACAGGCAGTTCGACACCAAAGTATAATGAATTGCTTGCAAGTCACCGTGGTGATCTTAGGTCGGAGGGACGCTTATACCTGTTGGTGCGAAATCTGGTTGATGTCAGATTTGGAGCTAGATTTAGAGAAGATGAGGCTGCCGTCAGTGACCTACAAAATAAGCCTTGTCTGGAGTCAAGGGTAGTGGCTCTGGCAAGATTTTTTGATGCTCAAGTCAGCTTTTCTGATAAATAGAAATGGAGTACTCCGAGAAATTTAGAGCAGAGTTTTGGGTAGAAGATGAGAGTTTAAGAGAGAAAACATATCTAGAGAGTCTCTTATATACGGGGAGTGAGTGGTTGTTTGTCGCAACATGCCAGTCTATTAGGATTTAATAATTGAAGTTCGGATGGGATAGCCGTAGGCGGTGAAGAACTCCTTGTTACAGTAGTTCTAGAGAGGTTCGGATGTCCTCAGGATCAACTGTGCGTTGACTAATATTTACTATATCAAGAATAGATGCCGAGGTCCTTCTAATGGTGAAGAGAAGTTCTTCTAGAAAGAGTCCCTTTGTGCAGTTGGAAGGAGTCCGAAAGGAATCCTGCTGAAGGAGCCTTGAAGGAGTTCAACTTGAAAAAGAAGTTCGACCAGATGGAGCCCTTTAGGCAATTGGAAGGAGAAGTCCAACCGAAGGAGAAGTCCGAAAAGAGTTTGACTAAAGGAGAAGTTTGACAGAAGGAGAAGTCCGAAACAAGTTCTACTGAAGGAGAAGTTTGGCTGAAGAAGAAGTCTGGAAGGAGTTCAATTGGCGGAGAAGTCCAACTGAAGGAGAAGTCTGGAAGGAGTTTGATTAAAGGAGAAGTCTGGAAGGAGTTCGATTGAAGGAGAAGTTTGGATGAAGTTTGACTATTTTAGGGATAATTGAAGCCTTGAATGAAGCCCTTCTATGATTATAAATTCCTTTTGGCTGAACATCTGACCGAACTTTGGCAGTAGTGGGGTTTACCCCTCATAATAGTTTTTCTACTTTCAAGTTCGAAATTCGAAGGAAGGGAGTAGAAAGCGGACTGTTGAAGTTCTTTCTTGGGTTCCATACTCATTGGATGAGAAAGTCTAGGTGCTTCATTGTTTTTCACACTGGCGCCAAAGCTTCTTCAATGCAACTTGACCTGAAAAGATGGATTTTCCAAATTTTTGCCGAAGTGCTGCCCAAGGTACTGTGCCGTAAAGGCTCTACCCGTCGCCACTTCTTTGCCATGTTGAGTGCAACATGCATCGCGCAAAGATCGACCGGTGAAGATTTGTAATCATAACCATCTTGGGCTTCTCTTCGTTATTTAAGTTCTTCTTCCTCCTCTAGAACCCATTTCGCCTGAGACCTCTTCTTCCTTCAGGTTTTGCTTTCCATCCATCCGAGAGTTCTGATTTCTTCCTCCATCCTCTCTAATTCTAAGCATTCTTCCGCTCGATTTTCATCATGCTCATCATCTATTTGCCCTTCTTAGTTGACTTAGGTCAGCTCCCCAACCCTTCCTTTTGTCCTGCATCTTTTGCTTCTCATTCTTTTAGTTTCTCTGTAGAAGTTTTTGCACATCATTTTTTCCTACTTTTTGAAGGTTTTTCTTGGGTTTATTTTGATCCGGATGTCCTTTAAAACTTTTTAACCTATCAGTTCTTGGAGTTCATCCGATCTGACCTTCTTAGACCCCATCCTCTTAGCAGAGGTTGAGCCTAGGAATATGTCTCATTAGCCTTTCGTACCAAATACCATTCCTTGCATCTTGATCCCAAACGATCATTTCTTAATTAGGATTCAGTATTGGATCCCCTAGGAGTATGACCTCGAAATTCCTAGATCAGGTGATCAAGCTAGCTCCCCTTCGACCGATCGATTTTGCTTGTACTTAGAGGATTTGCGTGTCGGACTTCGACTTACACTTCCTCCTTTTGTAGTTGCACTTTTTTGCTTTCTAAACATTTTTCTTTCTTTCATAGTACCAAATTTCTTTAGATTTGTAATCAGATTCCTTGTCCTTTGCCACCTAGCCGAGGTTCGCCCGACCATCTCACTCTTTAAAAATTTCTATACCTTCAAATGCCATCCTTCCATGAAGGATTGGTGGTACTTCTTTCCTAAGTTCGGTAAGAAGGGGCTACTAAAAGATGCTCCTTCTTTCATTCATAACTAGAAGAAAAAGTATTTTTTCGTGCACTGTTCGATCTTAATGCAAGATCTCCGATACTAGGGCTTTCTTAGGGAATCAGTTCATCGAGCTCCTAGTTTAGATAGAGCCGACCTCGATTCTTCCAATAAACGTAAGGCATATCAAGCTCTTTTCCTTCCCTACCTTCTAAAAGAGTATATCTTTTTCAACCTGGGCTTAAGCCCTCTTGATCCCATCGGTATACTTTTTCCTTCCCGAGCCTTTATGAGATTTCAGATGTATTTTGGCTGATTATAATATTTTTTTTATGGTAGAGATGATACTGAAGCTGTAGGGATGCTCAACAAGGGTTTTTACACCTAGAAGAAGAGGAAAGGAAAGGCCCCGGGTGAAAGTTC
Source organism: Cocos nucifera (assembly GCA_006176705.1). NCBI lineage: Eukaryota > Viridiplantae > Streptophyta > Magnoliopsida > Arecales > Arecaceae > Cocos > Cocos nucifera. The sequence continues at coordinate 18,801 of QRFJ01007100.1, forward strand.
AAAGAGGATGAAGGACGGTGCCCCGAGCTCTGCAACTCCTGCCGTCGCCAATGTCACCCGAGCCTGCCCAAGAACCAGAAGCAACCGAGAGTGCCCTGACTTCATCTACAAGAACTAGAAGCAACCAAGAACCCTGAGCTCTACATCATTTGTCTTTTATTTTACTCTATACTTGTAAATCTTTTGGTTAAATGAAATCAAACTTTTTTTTGTCAACACCTTTGGGTATTTTTTGTACATTAAATGTAGTCTCCTATTGACACCAATCTGCTGCCCTAGGAGGTCCCTTTAAAATTAATGGTTAAAAATCTGAAAAGAGAGGTTCATCTTTTGAATAAAAAGCTAAAGAAGACTGAGGATGAGCTTCAGATGTCCAGAAAAAATACTTCAGAGGCAATGATTGAAGTCACCCACCTCCAAAAGTTGCATAGGAAGGACTCTATAAGTTTTAGCATTTAGAAGGGCAACTTTGAGAGGGAATTAGCAGAGCTCGACAAAAGCATTAGTGACAAGTCTTGGGTGTTGATAGCGAAGATCAGCTTCCTCAAGGTTGAACTTAATGCGGTAAAGGAGAAAATCAACTTGCTGGAGGGGAGTTCGTCGTGGTCTTTCGACAAGGCCCGATAGAAATGGGATTGGTCCTAGAGGTTATCTATACTCCAGAAGCAACTGCATGATGCCAAGCTTGCTTATCAGTCTTACCAATTGGGTTGGAGTGGGAGAATATCATCATTAGAGCAGAAGCTCCATGCCACCAATAGTGAAGTGGCTTAGCTCCAACGATGGTTTGATGATAGCTACCAGTCAGGCACAAGTAGGGAGTCGAAGGATATTGCCTCTTTGAAGAGGATCGTTGATGAACTGTTGGAGTCGATCGAGATAGAAAAGGCTTTCAATGGCTGAAGCTCCAGCTGACTTGCGAGCAGCAAGCAATTAAGGATGCAGAAGCTGAGTCAGAAGTTCTGAGGAAGAGGTTGCGGGCGTCAGAGAAAAACTATCATCGGATCGATAGGATGTTTTGCAACAATATGATGAGGTGGAGGGAGCTTGAGGAAGAGGTCACTCATTTAAAGGAGTCTATAGTGATGGCCAACAGCCCAAAGTCTAAGGGATCTGACCCTTCTTGGGACTTTGGCCTTCTTCTTCTTCTTCTTTTTTTTATTATGTGACTGGTCTTGTAGACCTTCACCTTTACCTTTTCTTTGTAATGATCTTTTGTTTTCAATGAAGTAATACCTTTTCTCATTATCTCTCATCTCGTGCGATCTTAATGCTTGTCAATGGCCTTCGCTTTCTTTATTTCACTTTTGCTGGGATGGTTGCTATAGATACCAAACTGGAGACCTTCTCCCAAATTAGGATGAGGTTCCCTTTTTTGCTCTTGATGCATTCATAGGGGGATTCGTATAAGGGTAGCTGATAGGGCCTCTCCCTTCTTCCCATCTTAGATCAATGATGTCCTCGTTCTATCTACATTAGGATGAGGTTCTCCCCCTTTTCTCAATAGGATAGCGGGGGCACATAAGGGCTGTTGTAAGAGCTTCTCTCTTCATCTCGTCTTAGATTAACGAGGTTTTTACTTCGCTCATGTCAGGATGAGGTTCTCCTCCTGTTCCTAATAGGACTGTAGGAGCATGTAAGGACCGTTGAAAGAGCCTTTACTCCCATCTCGTCTTAGATTAACGAGGTCATTGCTTTGCTCATGTTAGGATGAGGTTCTCCTCATATTCCTAATAGGGCTATAGGGGCATGTAAGGGCTATTGAAAGGGCCTGTCCTTCCATCTCATCTTAGATTAACGAGGTCTTTGCTTTGCTTATGTTAGAATGAGGTTCTCCTCCTGTTCCTAATAGGGCTATAGGGGCATATAAGGGCCATTGAAAGAAACTCTCCCCCCATCTTATCTTAGATTAATGAGATCTTCGCTTATGTCACGATGAGGTTCTCTTCCTGTTCCTGACACGCTTATTTTTGTTGCATGGTTAAGTTTGGGAAGTAATCTCCTATCATTACATTTTTGTGACAAGGACTAATATGTTAAAGTAAAGAAATTTTATTACAATGAAGTCATTGATAATATATTCACAAATTTTTTGAGTTTCACGATTGGGATAGATCAGCTCCTCCAAGCTTCTTTAGGTAATATGTCCCAGGCTAGACCACCTCCTTGACTTCGTAGGGTCCTTTCCAATTTGGGGCGAGCTTTCCTTGGTTCTGAGGCTGAAAAATAGCTGCTCGTCGAAGCACCAAGTCCCCCACTCTGAATACTTTGTCTCTGACTCTAGAGTTGTAATATCGGACTACCTTCCATCTATAAGCAGCCATCCAAACTTAAGCTTCTTTCCATTTTTCACCCAACAAATCAAGATTAACCTAGAGGTCTTGCGAGTTATGTGCTTCATTAAAAGCCACAACCTATGCTGATTGAAGTTTGAGCTCGATTGACATGACCGCCTCTATTTCTAAGAAGAAGATGAATAGGGTTTCTCCAGTCGGCAAACTTTGGATAGTTTGGTATGCCTAGAGTGCATGATAGAGCTCATCTACCCAAGTTTTCTTTGCTTTTTCAAGTCTAGCTTTGATGCCTTGTAATAGCATCCTATTGGTTACTTCAGCCTTGTCGTTTTCCTAAGGATGAGCTATCGAGGTGAAATTATGGGAGATGTTTAAGTCTTCATAGAACTCAGCAAATCCTGCTCTAGCAAACTGCCGCTCATTATCTGTTATAAGGATTCTAGGTAGGATAAATCTATAAACAATCGACTTCTAGATAAAGTCTTGTATTTTAGCTTTAGTTATCTTTGCCAAGGGTTCGGCTTCGATCCATTTGGTGAAGTAGTCAGTTGCAACCAAGAGAAACTTTCGTTGTTCAAATGCCATCGGAAAGGGTCCAAGTATATCCATCCCTCATTATGTAAATGGCCTAGGGGCGCTCAAGGGTGTATGCTCGAAGACCGGTTGCCTTTGAATATTTATATTTCTCTGGCAATTGTCACACTTTTTAACATATTCGATAGAATTATGATACATGGTTGGCCAATAATACCCCTACTGGAGCAGTTTGTGGGATAAAGATCTGGCACCCGGATGGCTTCCATAAATTCCTTCATGGACCTCCCATAATGCAAGATTGGCCTCAGAAGATCAAAGATATTTTAAAAGTGACATGAAATATGATCTCTTATATAGTTTGTTTTCATAAAGGATATACTGGGAGGCCTGATTTTTCAACTTCCGAGCTTCTTTTGGATCATAAGAAAGAATCCCATCTTTGAGATAAGCAACCAATGGATCGATCTAGTAGGGCTCATGGTCGATCTACATTATAGACTATGGCTCTTCTGAACTTGGACATTTCAGTACTTCAAAGTATACTTCTTTCGAAAGTTCGTTGGGGGCGAGGGTAGCCAGCTTAGATAGGAGGTCGGCCCTAGCATTTTTTATTCTTGGGATCTGTTGGATATTGAAACTGTTGTAGGTCGGAGTCAAGTTCTTCACCTTCTCAAGATATTTCATCATGCTTTCCTCTCGAGCTTCATAACTGCCCCTAACTTGTCCTACCACCAACTAGGAATCACTGTAAGCTTGAAGCCCATCTGCTTCTAATTCTTTTGCTATCTTCAGTCCTGCTATCAGGACCTCATATTCCACCTCATTATTCATCACAGGAAACTCAAAGTGTAGTGCATATTCGATAATGACTCCTTCAGGGTTGACTAGGATTAGCCCAGTGCCTGCATCTGAAGCATTGGAAGTGCCATCCACATACAGAGCCCAGAAACCTTCAAGAAGATCTGCTCTTTCTTCAGAGGAGCTCGACTGTAGCTATGGAGTGCTGGCTTCATTTTGCACAGGTTCGACATCATCTAGGATTGTGCACTCAACTATGAAATCAAATAGTATTTGAGCTTTGATTGATGGTCGAGGTTGATAGTTGATGTCGAACTCTATAATTTAAATCTCCCATTTTACTATTCTTCTAGAGGCATCTATTCGATGAAGAATTGCCTTAATTGTTTGATCAATGAGGAATGTTATAGTGTATCCCTGGAAGTAGGGCCAAAGTCTTCTGGCTGCAATCAGAAGAGCGTAAGTTAATTTTTCTAACTTAGTGTACCTGATCTCAGCATCTCTAAGGACTTGCTTATATAGTAGATTGATCATTGCACTTTTGCCTCTTCCTTAATCAAGACTGTCGCAAGGGCTGTCTGGGAGACCACTAGATACAAAAATAATTTCTCTTCAGGTTTGGATTTGGCTAATATGGGGCATGAGCCAAGGTAGTTTTTGAGCTCTTCGAATGCTTGTTGACATTTCACGGTCCGATAGAAGTTCTTTGGTTGTTTAAGGATTTGAAAGAAAGGCATACACTGCTCGATTGATTTTGAGACAAAGTGATTCAAAGATGCCACCTTCCCTGCCAAGCACTAAACTTTTTTTATAAATTTTGGGGTAGTCATCTCCTAAATGGCTTGGATCTTCTTTGGATTGGCCTGAATCCCTTGCCTTGACACAATGAACCCCAAGAATTTTATTGAAGTCACTCCAAAGGTGTATTTGGTCAAATTCAACTTCATATTATATCTCCGAAGGGCATTGAAGGTTTCTTCAAGGTCGACAATGTGATTTGTGGAAGTTTGGTTCTTGACAAGCATGTCGTCCACATAGACCTCCTTATTGATCGATCCTCTTGAAATTATGATATTTGCTTATAAAATTAAAAGCAGATCTTATAAAAAGAAGGATAATAAAGCTTTTCCACTTAGTATAGATGGTTTAGCCAAGTAGAAAAGTGTTAGATATATGTGCCCTAGAAGCCAGAATTGGCTGACACTTGTAATACACTTCTAGGGGCAAAATTGTAATTTTGACTATAATTAATGAAATGGGTTATTTTCTATCACACCTGTGTATTTAGTGTCTGTGATACATCCTTTGAGTTAATGGTAATGATAATTCATATTTTCAAGAGTTGAAAATTTAAGACATGAATAATCATTATTAACTCATAAACAGCTCCCGACCATAGGATCATCACGAGGATGGTGATTGATCCGGAAGGTTGGTGTACGATCGCTTCTCTTTAGTAGATGAGTCTTGAGTCTACGGTGTGGAGACACCGGAGCGAGAGTACAGGTACTCGTTAGAGAACGAGGGCACTGAGCGTGACCACCTCGAGTAGTCATTAGGGAAGTCTACCTTCTCGTCAATGACTGACTCGATGCTGCAGTAGTGTGTCTGGTTCTTTGACCTGAGATGCATCGGCAGTTCACCTTGAGGGTGTTATAGTTTGACTACACCATTACTCGGTCTCCTAGCCATATGGAACCCTGAGGTGTATGTTGGCTATAGCATGTTCATTGTAGGAACTGGATTGCATCAAGATGGGATCTATCTACCTCGGTGGTAGAGGAGTAGCCCTATGATGATCATGAGAATCAAGTCCAGAAATCCATGGCCATGGTAGAGTGAAATAATAGAAAGAGTTTCTATTTAGATTTTCACATTGGACTCGAATCGAATGATTACATCATATGACAGAGACTAGGGTTTGACGAGTTCACCTTAACCCTAATCTGATCGGGGCTCAAGATAGAAGAACTGAATCACACAGGTAGCTGCACCAAGAGGTTCGCATTCAGCTCTGATGGGTTGCCACCATATACTGCTAGGTGTCACTGGTGGATTTTGGGAGCAATTAGAATGATTTAGATGATCGATCATTCTAGCTGTTCGAATCAGAAGAGTTCTGATCCATCGAAAGGAGTTTCGATGATGTCTATGATAGAGATCATGACATATCCCATTACCATACAGAACTGAACCTAACTGGGTCACACAAACAAGGGTTTGAATCTGGTGATCATCAATTGAACTGATCTAGTTCAATTGATCTGAATGAGATTCAATTAGGTTCAAGGAAATCGTGCTAGCACTCGATTGAACCTAACGTTCTTCTTTTACTATCATAAATAAGTTGTCCTGACTGAGCCAAAGGAGTTTGTGCTCAATCAGAGGCCTTCATATGGTCTGACTGGAGGTTGTCCAAGTCAGAATAGGTTGTCTTATTTGTAAGACATTACCTGCCATTTTTGGTCACCTGCCATTTCTTGTTCTTTGACTTTGGTCAAAAGTCTACCTTTGACTGGTCAAACGTTGACCATTGACCCTTTGACTTTTGACCACATGTCATGCACCTATTGGAGAGCTGGTGGGGGCCTGTCCCCCTGCCAGAACCTGGCAAGGAGAAGGGCGCACGCCAAGGGTGGCGTGAGCCCAAGTAGGAGGCGCCTAGGAGTCCTTGTTGGACAAGGACTCCACCTCCCTTTTGGATTCCAATCAGAGTTCTACTAAGAATCCAGTTTGACTGGTCTTAGGCGCCCTCTAAGGAGGAATCCAGGGGTCTCTATTCCAACCAATCAGATTTAGATCTGATTTCACAAAGGGTTGTGATTGGTTGAGAGGAAGAGGAGTTGGATCACAAGAGGTCTATAAATAAGACCCTGCGCCCAACCCTAATTCCAATGCTATTAGATAACGCCCCAAGGCTGCCTCTCCCCTCCTTCTCCATGCCATAGTCTCTTCTCCCCCCTTGCTCTCCACGTCCAAAAGTGTTTTGGATTTAGGTTTGGTGCGATTCAGATCAAGGAAAGGCGATCAAAAGCAAGAAGGCTGCGCTGCTGCAAAAGGACGACTGCAGATCTTCAAAAGAGTTTTGAAGATCCTCCAGATCAGATCCAGATCTGATTTTTGGAGGTGTGATAGAGAAGAAGAGGATCTCCAGATCCAACCCGAGTGGATACCGGTAGAGGCCAGGCGCTTGCGTGGCTAAGATCCAGAACCTTCCGCTGCAATCAGGATCATCTACAGGGTAATAGGATTACCCAAATCAGGTAAATTGAAATTTGATTTAATTTATCTTATTTTATTTTATTTATTAAAATAATAAGAATCAGATCTGAAAACATATCAAGATCTGATTGAGATCAAGAGAAAATTTTTGAAATATATCTCTTGATCTAATCAGATCTGGACGAACCTGGACCGGGAAATCAGGATTTCCCTTCAACTGGTATCAGAGCCATGGTTCTAAATTGTTTAGATCTGATTTTAATTTTATTTTAATTAGAAAATAAAGTGATTTCAGATGTCACATGAGATGTGATCAGATCTGAAATCAGAAAAATTAAAATTAAATGATTTGGATCTAAGAACATGAAGATATGCATGACTAGTTCTAGAATAGAATAGTTCTATAGAATAGTTTTGCATGTCTTTGATTTAATCTGATTAAATCATATTTTAGATCTTCTTATTTACTATTTTCTGATATTATAAGTGTTATAATAACATCTGATAAACAGCAAATAAAAATTATTTAATTTTAAATATCATATGAGATATGATAGATGCATGACTAGACTAGTTGTAGAATAGTTCTACATAATTGTCTAGATTAGAATTTATTTTGATTAGATCAATTTAAATCTAATTTTTTAGATTATTATGTGATAATTTAGATCTGAAAACATGCATGATTTGATACATGAGATGTATGCAAAATATGCCTTGATTAGATCTAAATTTGTATATGAGATATATGATATAGATCTATAACTGTTTTGTAGATTTACATGTTCCTGATTAAGGCGTTCCTCTTGGCCGTCCGGTCATAAGAACGAAGAAGGGTTTAAAGGCCCTCTCTTCCCATTCGATGGGGTGTTCTTATGACGTGTAGGGGTGCTGCGTGTTCGTCCTTAATCAGAAACCCAAAACTTACTTTCTGCAAAACCCTAGATCCTGAAACCCTAGGATTTATTGTGCATATTTTGTTTATGAACCCAACTTAATTAAGAATTAAGTTTATGGAATATTAATTAGGTCTAAAATTGAGAATTTCAGATCTAAGACATATTCATAATACTGGGTTCGGGCTTGGGTAGCTCAATTAGGTCTAAGCGGTTGATCAAACCGAATCAAGAGTTGGTTAGATGGGATCAACAATGCTTAAATTGACCAGCCTAATAGGATTAAGTCTGGGTCAAGATCGAGTCACGATCAAGCAAGACCTAATTAGGCTCAGAGGTTAGAGTCTGGATTGTAGGCTAACCCAATTGGTTCTGACTCAACAATTTGGTGTCTAAGGTAAGTTTGGCACAGACGACCGACTGGTTTTTAATTGGAAGCTACTCGACCTGAATGCGTTCTTGTGCGAGTTAACGGCATATTCCTTCCACCGGTCTCACTTACCTGGCCATATCTGTTGACACAGTTCTGATCTGAGGTGGTCAATAATCCGAGCTGACCCATGCCACTAGGTTAGTCATAATTGTTATGACTAAGCCAAGTCTAGTTTAATGAGACCTGAATCAATTCTCCCTAAGAAAAGATTAAGTCCGAGGTCTTCCACCATTGTAGACGTGCGGGCCCTTCCCGGGGTTGATTGTTCTCGGCTGGATACAGTGGCTCAGTTGCACCGGGAAGACGCAACCATGTCTATTAGGCATTGGATGCTATGGGCTGGAGGATGAGTTGGGCTCAATATTCCGGATACGGTGAGAGACCCAATTAGGAACCCAGTCTATGCAAATGGTGGGTCTGACTTAACTAAGGAGTGGATCAATATTCCGGATACGGTGAGATTCATGAATTAGAGACCAAGTTTGGGTGCACCATGATTAGAGAATCATTGAACAAGAGTTGTTCACTCATTGGCTAACCCATCACCAATAACTGTTAGGTGAGGTGATGAGTCAGTTGGTGAGACCGCACCACCCACTAGAAATCATCAATCGCGGAGATTTTCGCATCTCTACAGAGGGAGTGTAGGGATCCGAGAAAATAGTGGGAGCTAATTTGTTTAAAAATAAAATCCCTAAACAAATTGGTCAAGTCAAAATTACAGTATCTAACTAGAATCTTTGACTCTCTACAGGAAAATGTCTGCGTCCAACCCACTGGCACGTATCCTAGACACACATAGACTGACTGGACCCAATTATAAAGATTGGCTCAGGAACTACAAAATTGTTTTGGGTTCAGAGAAGTTAACACATGTTTTGGACCAGGACCCTCCCACCTTACCAGCTCGTCCATCCACTGAACAGAGAGCGTCTCTGGAAAAATGGATTGACGAAGACAATAAGGCCAGATACTACATGTTGGGCTCGATGTCTGATGAGCTCCAGCGCCAACATGAAGATATCGGGACTGCTCGCCAAATGTTGGCTCACCTGCAGGAGATGTTTGGTGAACAGAGTCGCGCAGCCAAATATCAAGTCACGAAATGACTTTCTAAGGCTAAGATGCGTGATGGGCAGTCAGTCCAAGATCACTGTCTGACAATGATCAAGGACATGGAAGAGCTTGAGAAGCTCGGTGTGAAGTTGGACTTGGACTTGCAGAACGATATTATTCTGCAATCCTTGACTGATGCATATGGGCAATTCATCATGAATTACCACATGCATAAACTTCAAATTTCCTTGGCCGAGTTGATGAATATGCTGGTTACCGCTGAGCTTTCTATGAAAGGTTCTAAAGGCTCAGTTCTTGCTATGGAACGGACTTCTTCCAAAAGAAAGTCTTATGGAAAGAAAAAGAAGTCTGTGAAAAAGCAAAAGGTAGAAGGATCAAAGAAGAAGAAGGCAGAACCGAAGAAAAGGTCGATGGCAAAGGAAAGTGTTTCCATTGCAACAGCGACGGCCATTGGAAGCGGAACTGCCCTACTTACCTGGCCACCCTGAAGAACAAGAAGGAAGGTCCTTCTGGAGGTATGCTCATTATTCGAGCAAAACGTGAATGCCAAACGACCTAGGGATAGTCCAAACGACAGATATCTATGGCACCTGAGATTAGGTCATATAGCAGAAGATAGGATTAACAAATTGGAGAAAAATGGGCTATTGAGTCCATTGACTTTTGAGTCATATCCAACTTGTGAATCTTGTCTTCAAGGCAAAATGACTAAACTCCCTTTTGTTGGACATGGGGAGAGGGCCACAGATCTCCTTGCCCTAGTACATACTGATGTGTGCGGCCCATTCGATGTGCCGGCTAGAGGCAATTTTGTCTACTTCATTACCTTTACCGATGATCTGTCTAGGTATGGGTATGTGTATCTTATGAGACATAAGTCTGAAGCCTTTTGAAAAGTTCAAAGAATTCAGACATGAAGTAGAAAAACAAACTGGAAAACCCATTAAGGTTCTTCGATCAGATCGAGGAGGTGAATACCTTAGCCGGAAATTCCTAGACTATCTTAAGGAAAATGGCATAGTCTCTCAATGGACTCCACCAGGAACACCTCAACTCAACGGGGTTTCAGAACGGAGAAATCGGACTCTATTGGATATGGTTCGATCCATGATGAGCTTCACAGACCTCCCTGATTTTCTTTGGGGACATTCATTATTAACTTCAATCTATTTACTGAATAGGGTTCCCTCTAAAACCGTTCCTACCACACCGTATGAGATATGGCACGGTAAGAAACCAAGTCTGAGTCATCTCAGAATTTGGGGTTGTCCGGCTCATGTCAAAAGACAACAAGCGGACAAGTTAGAGTTTAGGTCCTTTAGAGCTCGATTCATAGGATATCCTAAAGAGTCATTAGGATACTATTTCTACATTCCAGAAGACCACAATGTGATTGTGAGTCGACATGCCATATTTCTTGAAAAATAGTTTATTCAAGATAGTGGCATTGGAAAGCAGATTAAGCTTGATGAGAAAGTCTCACAAGCAGAAAGAGCTAAGGACCAAGTGGAACCAAATCAGGTTGAGCCAATAAGAACACTACCTCCTCCACCTCGTAGATCGGAAAAGAGTTTCCCGTCCCCTGAAAGATACTTAGGTATTATTTCAGAGGATGTAGAGGAAATGTTCCTCATAGGTAATGGTGCTCATGGTGATGATCCCAAAACCTACAACGAGGCGATATCAGATATCGACTCCGAGAAATGGCTTGAGGCAATGAAGTCAGAAATTGACTCGATGCACTCAAACCAAGTCTGGACCTTGGTAGATCCACCAGAAGGTATAGTACCTATTGGGTGTAAATGGATCTTCAAGAGAAAGATTGGTGCAGATGGGAATGTGGAGACATTCAAGGCTAGACTGGTGGCAAAAGGTTATAGTCAACGCGAAGGCATTGACTATCAGGATACCTTTTCCCCAGGTAGCTATGCTAAAATCCATCCGCACATTGCTTGCTGTTGCAGCCTATTTCGATTATGAAATATGGCAAATGGACGTGAAAACGGCATTCCTAAATGGATATCTTGAGGAAGATATCTATATGGAACAGCCGCTAGGTTTCACATCCAGTGATACTGATCACAAGGTTTGCAAGCTGCAAAGGTCCATATATGGACTTAAGCAAGCATCTCGGAGCTGGAACACTCGTTTCAATGATGTGATCAAAAAGTTTGGTTTCATCAAAAATGAAGAGGAACCATGTGTTTTTCAAAAGGGTCAGTGGGAGCGCTGTTGTCTTCCTCGTATTGTACGTGGATGACATCCTCCTTATTGGGAATGATATTCCCATGTTGACATCAGTCAAGATGTGGTTGTCCAAGGAATTCTCCATGAAAGACCTAGGTGAAGCATCCTTTATTCTAGGAATTAAGGTCTATAGGGATAGACCGAATAGGATGCTAGGACTTTCACAGAAGATGTACATAGAGGAAGTACTAAAGAGGTTTAGTATGGAAAACTCTAAGAGGGGATTAATACCCTTCAGACATGGTATTCATCTTTCCAAGAAGATGTGCCCCAGCACACCTGAGGAAATAGAACGCATGAGCAAGATCCCTTATGCTTCTGCAATAGGGAGCCTCATGTATGCCATGCTATGTACACGACCTGATATAGCCCATGCTGTGAGTGTCACAAGCAGATATCAGTCAAATCCAGGTGAAGAACACTGGACTTCTGTGAAATGTATCCTTAAGTACTTGAGAAGAACTAAGGATATGATGTTGGTCTTTGGTAATGGAGAACTCCAAGTTCCAGGGATACACAGACTCGGACTTCATGTCCGATATAGATGATCGAAAGTCGACATCTGGAAGTCTGTTTGTGTGCAATGGTGGAGCTGTCAGCTGGAAGAGTTCCAAGCAAACTGTGATAGCAGATTCCACCATGGAAGCAGAATATATAGCTGCATCAGAGGCTGCAAAGGAAGCATTCTGGTACAAGAAGTTTGCTGCAGAAATTGGAGTAATGCCATCAGATGCCATTCCTCTTTACTGCGACAACAATGGCGCCATAGCCCTTGCTAAGGAGCCGAGGTCTCACCAGAAGTCCAAGCACATTGAGCGGCGATATCATCTCATCCGCGATTACCTTGAGAAAGGTTACGTTGAGGTCAAGAGAGTCAACTCCGCAGATAATGTGGCAGACCCACTTACAAAGCCGTTGGGCCAGCAGAAGATCGAAGCCCACCTTGAGAAGATGGGACTTAGACTTGTAGCCAATTGGCTTTAGGACAAGTGGGAGATTGTTAGATATATGTGCCCTAGAAGCCAGAATTGGCTGACACTTGTAATACACTTCTAGGGGCAAAATTATAATTTTGACTATAATTAATAAAATGGGTTATTTTCTATCACACATGTGTATTTAGTGTCTGTGATACATCCTTTGAGTTAATGGTAATGATAATTCATATTTTCAAGAGTTGAAAATTTAAGACATGAATAATCATTATTAACTCATAAACAGCTCCCGACCATAGGATCATCACGAGGATGGTGATTGATCCGGAAGGTTGGTGTACGATCGCTTCTCTTTAGTAGATGAGTCTTGAGTCTACGGTGTGGAGACACCGGAGCGAGAGTACAGGTACTCGTTAGAGAACGAGGGCACTGAGCGTGACCACCTCGAGTAGTCATTAGGGAAGTCTACCTTCTCGTCAATGACTGACTCGATGCTGCAGTAGTGTGTCTGGTTCTTTGACCTGAGATGCATCGGCAGTTCACCTTGAGGGTGTTATAGTTTGACTACACCATTACTCGGTCTCCTAGCCATATGGAACCCTGAGGTGTATGTTGGCTATAGCATGTTCATTGTAGGAACTGGATTGCATCAAGATGGAATCTATCTACCTCGGTGGTAGAGGAGTAGCCCTATGATGATCATGAGAATCAAGTCCAGAAATCCATGGCCATGGTAGAGTGAAATAATAGAAAGAGTTTCTATTTAGATTTTCACATTGGACTCGAATCGAATGATTACATCATATGACAGAGACTAGGGTTTGACGAGTTCACCTTAACCCTAATCTGATCGGGGCTCAAGATAGAAGAACTTAATCACACAGGTAGCTGCACCAAGAGGTTCGCATTCAGCTCTGATGGGTTGCCACCATATACTGCTAGGTGTCACTGGTGGATTTTGGGAGCAATTAGAATGATTTAGATGATCGATCATTCTAGCTGTTCGAATCAGAAGAGTTCTGATCCATCGAAAGGAGTTTCGATGATGTCTATGATAGAGATCATGACATATCCCATTACCATACAGAACTGAACCTAACTGGGTCACACAAACAAGGGTTTGAATCTGGTGATCATCAATTGAACTGATCTAGTTCAATTGATCTGAATGAGATTCAATTAGGTTCAAGGAAATCGTGCTAGCACTCGATTGAACCTAACGTTCTTCTTTTACTATCATAAATAAGTTGTCCTGACTGAGCCAAAGGAGTTTGTGCTCAATCAGAGGCCTTCATATGGTCTGACTGGAGGTTGTCCAAGTCAGAATAGGTTGTCTTATTTGTAAGACATTACCTGCCATTTTTGGTCACCTGCCATTTCTTGTTCTTTGACTTTGGTCAAAAGTCTACCTTTGACTGGTCAAACGTTGACCATTGACACCTTTGACTTTTGACCACATGTCATGCACCTATTGGAGAGCTGGTGGGGGCCTGTCCCCCTGCCAGAACCTGGCAAGGAGAAGGGCGCACGCCAAGGGTGGCGTGAGCCCAAGTAGGAGGCGCCTAGGAGTCCTTGTTGGACAAGGACTCCACCTCCCTTTTGGATTCCAATCAGAGTTCTACTAAGAATCCAGTTTGACTGGTCTTAGGCGCCCTCTAAGGAGGAATCCAGGGGTCTCTATTCCAACCAATCAGATTTAGATCTGATTTCACAAAGGGTTGTGATTGGTTGAGAGGAAGAGGAGTTGGATCACAAGAGGTCTATAAATAAGACCCTGCGCCCAACCCTAATTCCAATGCTAATTAGATACGCCCCAAGGCTGCCTCTCCCCTCCTTCTCCATGCCATAGTCTCTTCTCCCCTTGCTCTCCACGTCCAAAAGTGTTTTGGATTTTAGGTTTGGTGCGATTCAGATCAAGGAAAGGCGATCAAAAGCAAGAAGGCTGCGCTGCTGCAAAAGGACGACTGCAGATCTTCAAAAGAGTTTTGAAGATCCTCCAGATCAGATCCAGATCTGATTTTTGGAGGTGTGATAGAGAAGAAGAGGATCTCCAGATCCAACCCGAGTGGATACCGGTAGAGGCCAGGCGCTTGCGTGGCTAAGATCCAGAACCTTCCGCTGCAATCAGGATCATCTACAGGGTAATAGGATTACCCAAATCAGGTAAATTAAATTTGATTTAATTTATCTTATTTTATTTTATTTATTAAAATAATAAGAATCAGATCTGAAACATATCAAGATCTGATTGAGATCAAGAAAAAATTTTTGAAATATATCTCTTGATCTAATCTGATCTGGACGAACCTGGACCGGGAAATCAGGATTTCCTTTCAAGGAGCTCATGGCTTGATGTCGCATCCATCAGTTGATGAATTCTTGGTAAAGGATAGCTATCCTTTGGACAGACCTTATTCAGCTTCTTGAAGTCTATGCATATTCTTCACTTGTCGCTTGCCTTCTTGACCAAGACCACACCAAGACCACATTAGACACCCAACTCGGGTAGTTGACTTTCTGTATGAACCCAACTTTGAGAAGCTTGTCAACCTCTTCTACTATGGCCATCTACCTTTCTGGTGCATGGTCTCGAAATTTTTTTTTTTACTAACCTGTATCTAGGATCAACAGCCAGCTGGTGTTCCATGACTTTGGCATTAATTCCTAGCATATCCATGGGAATCCAAGTGAAGACATCATCATTCTTCTATAGGAAAGCGATGAGTTGCTTTCGTATCTCCTCCTCCAAGTTGGAGCCGATCTGCACCGAGTGCTCTGCATTCCCATTATTCAGAGGGACAGCTATGAGGTCTTCCATGAGTTCGTCTCGCTCCTCAGTAAGGTCATCAAGGACATCCAACCCATCAACTGGGCAAGGGTTAGATTGGCCATTCTTTTGTAGGTTAATCGAGTAGCAATGTTATTGCCGTCCACAATGTCCCAGGCATCACCTAGCTCTGATACCAAATTGTAGACCCATGATATCGCTCGAATGCCAATCATCCTTAACATCACAAGCACCAATACCATGTTGCGGAAGCCCCTGATCTTTAGCACGGACTTAAAGAAATCTGTGACATTCTCTATAGGAAGCAAACCACCGACCCTCTACTTGGATCAGTGATGGGGCGCCTCCATCCTTAGGCTTGAGGGAGATGCCCCCTTCTCTAGGGCTCCTTCAAGAACCCTAGGGTGGGAACTCTAGAGAGAAGAGAATAAGAGAGAATTAAGGAAGAAAAGATCTATATTGATTCCACCCATGAAAATCTGAATACAACCTATGTATTTATACATTGCCATTAGGCCCGACCAAAAACTTCCCTAGCTAACCCAATACATGAAAGCACTCACTGAGCCCATGTACACCCATGTCTCCCATGCTCTCATCCTCTGGATCTAGATCCGATACATACATGAATTAGCCACCTTAAGACCTCTCAAACCTTGCCTTAAGACCCCTAGGATCAACTCAGAACCTAGCCCAAAATAGGCCCTCGCATAACTCTGCCCGTGCACTAAGCCAGCTTAGTCTCAGCACTGAGCCGACTAAGTTCCACTAGGTTGGCTCAGTCCAAAATTGAGCTGAACCAATCGTGTGCCATGCCAGTAGTTTCGAATGCTCAGCTCTCTATTTTGCCTATGCTCTGAGACTTAGCCAATCCAATTTTGGACTGAGCCTGCTAACCTATATAAAATCTTCCTTTTATAGTGTTGATTCTCCAACTTTGGTTTCTTGCTTCACCTTGTGTCCCAGGTCTCCAAAGCACCAACCAAGCCCCTAGAATCCATAGAGCCAACACCCTGGCTCCTCCTATGGCCTCCCAAGGCTTGGAAGCACCATCAATCCTCATAATCTCCACCTTGATGCCCTAAGGCTTGGCAAATCCCTCGATAATGCCCTCCTGTGCGATCCAACTATCCCTGCGCACTTGACAGCACCTATGCAAACATCGCCTCCGCTAATCCTCTTCAGCTGTTGTGCACCTTTGAAGCCTTTGAGATGACCGTCTCCACTGTTGAAGACCTGTGTTTGCTTCTTGGCACCATCCAAAAATTATAGGATCTCTTCTGCTTAGTAGCTGCATCACTTTCTCTAAACTTTCCTAGAGAACCTATAGCATTTTTGCACCAGCACATGCTGTACTACCAGACACGATCTCCTCAGAGCTACGCCTGTCCCCCTGCATACACTGCTCCACCTAGAACTATGCATCACTGGTGCTCTGAACTCATGCCAAATTTTCTCTCCATTTGTGAACCCACCACAGCAGAGCTCCACCTATATCCAAAGTCTACCTAATGCCATAGAATTTGACTCTATGCTTGAGTTCCTCGAGGACAACCACTCATTGCTGCACTGCTGAGCCTATCGCTGCACCTCGAACATCGTCACTATCCCTTCGAACCTTCTGCACTCTGCGGACCCCTTCGAAGCTATCTCGGATACCTCCGCAACTTGTGGGCACCTCCAAAATCTAAGAGCTCATCCAACTCTTCTGAATCCAATGATTGAATCCTAGGAAATTCCATCCTAGTCCTTCTCTTCTGCCCCTACACCAGCCATCACTTCAATTGCACCTAGAGAACCATCCTCCACCAAAATCGTGACTCTTCCTGATGCCACTATAGAAAAAACCTAATCCATGATACTTCTGACTGCTAGATGCCTCTAGCACTCTCTGAGACCTCCTAGCTCTCCCTGAGACCTACTTTCGATCTCCCTGAGATACCACTAACACTCTCCACTGAGATACACTCCTTGGCTGCTACACCATCGAGCTTCTCTCAGTACCTATGCCTACCTACTTTCGATCTCCCTGAGATACCACTAACACTCTCTACTGAGATGCACTCCTTGGCTGCTACACCACCGAGCTTCTATCAGTACCTATGCCTCTAGGGTAGCGCTTCTATAGCACTCCAGTGCTTCCTGGCCTTGTCTCTACACTACTCTATAGCAATCCAGCCCTGACCTACTGGATCTCAATAGATCATCCATCTCCATCATCCCTAATGCTCTACAAATCCATTCTCTGATCGAATCGTTGAATACATCTCCAACTACTTTCCTGTCTTCTTTACACTGAAGGACATAGAGTCGCTTCTTCAGCCTTCCTTCAACCATTACTTCTTAGAAAACCTCTCTTCAATAGCCCAACACTATCCATCTTTCTAAAGAACTATGATGCTCTCTATTAAGATACCTTCCTCTAATGCTACATCATCGAGCCTTTCTCCGCCCCATATCTTTAAGAAAATATTACTGTAGCACTCCAGTGCTCCCTGCCTGTCACATAACCATCATACATCCCAGCCTTTCCACCAAGATCGATCAGCAAATCATGCACCTAATCCTTCCACCCTAGGAAAATCCCTTTCGATTAATCCTGTCAACTTCCACCTTCAACTCGTTGCTCCCGGTTGGCCAAACCATAGTAATAACAAAGATAGAGCTAAGACATACCATGTAATTCTTATGCAGATTTTTGATTTCATCTTGTACGACTTCTCTTTTGCTTTCACACACCATTAAGCTCTGATACCATATTGCCATCCACAACATCCCAGGCATCATCTAGCTCTGATATCATTTTGTCGTCCACAACATCCCAGGCACCTAGCTCTGATACCAAATTATAGACCCATCATATCGCTCGAATGCCAATCATCCTTGACATCATAAGCACCGATACCTTATTGCGAAAGCCCCTAATCTTTAGCACAGACATGAAGAAACCTATGATATTTTCTATAGGCAACAAACCACTGACCCTCCATCTGGATCTATGATGGGGCACCTCTCTCCTTCGGCTTGAGGGAGATGCCCCCTTCTCTAGGGCTTCTTCAAGAATGCTGGGGCAGCAATTCTAGAGAGAAGAGAAGAAGAGAGAATTGAGGAAGAAAAGATCTATATTAATTCCATCCATGAAAATCCTAATATAACCTATGTATTTATACATAGCCATTAGGCCCGACCAAAAACCCTCTTGGCTAACCTAATACATGAAAGCACTCACCGAGCCCATGTATAACCATGTCTCCCATGCTCTCATCCTTTGGATCTAGATCCGACCCATACATGAATTAGCCACCTTAAGACCTCTCAAACTAGGCCTTAAGACCCCTAGGATCAACCCAAATCCTAGCCCAAAATAGACCCTCATGTAACTCTGCCCGTGCACTAAGCCGGCTCAGTGCGCTCAGTCTCAGCACTGAGCCAGCTAAGTTCCACTGGATCAACTCAGTCCAAAACTGAGCCAGCTTAATCCTATGCCATGCCAGCAGTCCCGAGTGTTTAGCACTCTATTTTGCCTGTGCTTTGAGACTTAGCCGACCTAGTTTTGGGCTGAGCTGGCTAACCTGCAGAAAATCTTTCTTCTATAGTCTTGATTCTCCAACTTTGGTTTCTTGCTTCACCTTATGTCCCAAATCTCCGAAGCACCAACCAAGCCCTTGGAATCCCTAGAGCCAACACCCTGGCTCCTCCCGTGGCCTCCCAAGGCTTGGGAGCACCATCAATCCTCAAAAATTTCTCACCAAGGTTTGGTCTCCTTTGAGGGCGCCCTTCCCGCCATCAATACCGGTCCAGGTTCGTTCAGATCTGATCAGATCAAGAGATATATTTCAAAAATTTTTCTCTTGATCTCAATCAGATCTTGATATGTTTCAGATCTGATTCTTATTATTTTAATAAAAATAAAATAAAAAATAAATTAAATCAAATTTAATTTACCTGATTTGGGTAATCCTATTACCCTGTAGATGATCCTGATTGCAGCGGAAGGTTCTGGATCTTAGCCACGCAAGCGCCTGGCCTCTACCGGTATCCACTCGGGTTGGATCTGGAGATCCTCTTCTTTCTCTATCACACCTCCAAAAATCAGATCTGGATCTGATCTGGAGGATCTTCAAAACTCTTTTGAAGATCTGCAGTCGTCCTTTTGCAGCAGCGCAGCCTTCTTGCTTTTGATCGCCTTTCCTTTTGATCTGAATCGCACCAACCTAAGTCCAAAACTCTTTTTGGACGTGGAGAGCAAGGGAGAAGAAGAGACTATGGCATGGAGAAGGAGGGGAGAGGCAGCCTTGGGGCGTGGGTCTAAATTGCATTCACTTAGAATTAGGGTTGGGCGCAGGGTCTTATTTATAGACCTCTTGTGATCCAACTCCTCTTCCTCTCAACCAATCACAACCCTTTGTGAAATCAGATCTAAATCTGATTGGTTGGAATAGAGACCCCTGGATTCCTCCTTAGAGGGCGCCTAAGACCAGTCAAAGTTGGATTCTTAGTAAGAACTCTAATTGGAATCCAAAAAGGGAGGTGGAGTCCTTGTCCAACAAGGACTCCTAGGCGCCTCCTACTTGGGCTCACGCCACCCTTGGCGTGCGCCCTTCTCCTTGCCAGGTTCTGGCAGGGGGACAGGCCCCCACCAGCTCTCCAATAGGTGCATGACATGTGGTCAAAAGTCAAAGGGTCAATGGTCAACGTTTGACCAGTCAAAGGTAGACTTTTGACCAAAGTCAAAGAACAAGAAATGGCAGGTGACCAAAAATGGCAGGTAATGTCTTACAAATAAGACAACCTATTCTGACTTGGACAACCTCCAGTCAGACCATATGAAGGCCTCTGATTGAGCACAAACTCCTTTGGCTCAGTCAGGACAACTTATTTATGATAGTAAAAGAAGAACGTTAGGTTCAATCGAGTGCTAGCACGATTTCCTTGAACCTAATTGAATCTCATTCAGATCAATTGAACTAGATCAGTTCAATTGATGATCACCAGATTCAAACCCTTGTTTGTGTGACCCAGTTAGGTTCAGTTCTGTATGGTAATGGGATATGTCATGATCTCTATCATAGACATCATCGAAACTCCTTTCGATGGATCAGAACTCTTCTGATTCGAACAGCTAGAATGATCGATCATCTAAATCATTCTAATTGCTCCCAAAATCCACCAGTGACACCTAGCAGTATATGGTGGCAACCCATCAGAGCTGAATGCGAACCTCTTGGTGCAGCTACCTGTGTGATTAAGTTCTTCTATCTTGAGCCCCGATCAGATTAGGGTTAAGGTGAACTCGTCAAACCCTAGTCTCTGTCATATGATGTAATCATTCGATTCGAGTCCAATGTGAAAATCTAAATAGAAACTCTTTCTATTATTTCACTCTACCATGGCCATGGATTTCTGGACTTGATTCTCATGATCATCATAGGGCTACTCCTCTACCACCGAGGTAGATAGATTCCCATCTTGATGCAATCCAGTTCCTACAATGAACATGCTATAGCCAACATACACCTCAGGGTTCCATATGGCTAGGAGACCGAGTAATGGTGTAGTCAAACTATAACACCCTCAAGGTGAACTGCCGATGCATCTCAGGTCAAAGAACCAGACACACTACTGCAGCATCGAGTCAGTCATTGACGAGAAGGTAGACTTCCCTAATGACTACTCGAGGTGGTCACGCTCAGTGCCCTCGTTCTCTAACGAGTACCTGTACTCTCGCTCCGGTGTCTCCACACCGTAGACTCAAGACTCATCTACTAAAGAGAAGCGATCGTACACCAACCTTCCGGATCAATCACCATCCTCGTGATGATCCTATGGTCGGGAGCTGTTTTATGAGTTAATAATGATTATTCATGTCTTAAATTTTCAACTCTTGAAAATATGAATTATCATTACCATTAACTCAAAGGATGTATCACAGACACTAAATACACATATGTGATAGAAAATAACCCATTTCATTAATTATAGTCAAAATTACAATTTTGCCCCTAGAAGTGTATTACAAGTGTCAGCCAATTCTGGCTTCTAGGGCACATATATCTAACAATCTCCCACTTGTCCTAAAGCCAATTGGCTACAAGTCTAAGTCCCATCTTCTCAAGGTGGGCTTCGATCTTCTGCTGGCCCAACGGCTTTGTAAGTGGGTCTGCCACATTATCTGCGGAGTTGACTCTCTTGACCTCAACGTAACCTTTCTCAAGGTAATCGCGGATGAGATGGTATCACCGTTTGCTTGGAACTCTTCCAGCACAAACAGTCTGCCAGATGTCGACTTTCGATCATCTATATCGGACATGAAGTCCGAGTCTGTGTATCCCTGAACTTGGAGTTCTCCATTACCAAAGACCAACATCATATCCTTAGTTCTTCTCAAGTACTTAAGGATACATTTCACAGAAGTCCAGTGTTCTTCACCTGGATTTGACTGATATCTGCTTGTGACACTCACAGCATGGGCTATATCAGGTCGTGTACATAGCATGGCATACATGAGGCTCCCTATTGCAGAAGCATAAGGGATCTTGCTCATGCGTTCTATTTCCTCAGGTGTGCTGGGGCACATCTTCTTGGAAAGATGAATACCATGTCTGAAGGGTATTAATCCCCTCTTAGAGTTTTCCATACTAAACCTCTTTAGTACTTCCTCTATGTACATCTTCTGTGAAAGTCCTAGCATCCTATTCGGTCTATCCCTATAGACCTTAATTCCTAGAATAAAGGATGCTTCACCTAGGTCTTTCATGGAGAATTCCTTGGACAACCACATCTTGACTGATGTCAACATGGGAATATCATTCCCAATAAGGAGGATGTCATCCACGTACAATACGAGGAAGACAACAGCGCTCCCACTGACCCTTTTGAAAACACATGGTTCCTCTTCATTTTTGATGAAACCAAACTTTTTGATCACATCATTGAAACGAGTGTTCCAGCTCCGAGATGCTTGCTTAAGTCCATATATGGACCTTTGCAGCTTGCAAACCTTGTGATCAGTATCACTGGATGTGAAACCTAGCGGCTGTTCCATATAGATATCTTCCTCAAGATATCCATTTAGGAATGCCGTTTTCACGTCCATTTGCCATATTTCATAATCGAAATAGGCTGCAACAGCAAGCAATGTGCGGATGGATTTTAGCATAGCTACCGGGGAAAAGGTATCCTGATAGTCAATGCCTTCGCGTTGACTATAACCTTTTGCCACCAGTCTAGCCTTGAATGTCTCCACATTCCCATCTGCACCAATCTTTCTCTTGAAGATCCATTTACACCCAATAGGTACTATACCTTCTGGTGGATCTACCAAGGTCCAGACTTGGTTTGAGTGCATCGAGTCAATTTCTGACTTCATTGCCTCAAGCCATTTCTCGGAGTCGATATCTGATATCGCCTCGTTGTAGGTTTTGGGATCATCACCATGAGCACCATTACCTATGAGGAACATTTCCTCTACGTCCTCTGAAATAATACCTAAGTATCTTTCAGGGGGACGGGAAAACTCTTTCCGATCTACGAGGTGGAGGAGGTAGTGTTCTTATTGGCTCAACCTGATTTGGTTCCACTTGGTCCTTAGCTCGTTCTGCTTGTGAGACTTTCTCATCAAGCTTAATCTGCTTTCCAATGCCACTATCTTGAATAAACTATTTTTCAAGAAATATGGCATGTCGACTCACAATCACATTGTGGTCTTCTGGAATGTAGAAATAGTATCCTAATGACTCTTTAGGATATCCTATGAATCGAGCTCTAAAGGACCTAAACTCTAACTTGTCCGCTTGTTGTCTTTTGACATGAAGCCGGACAACCCCAAATTCTGAGATGACTCAGACTTGGTTTCTTACCGTGCCATATCTCATACGGTGTGGTAGGAACGGTTTTAGAGGGAACCCTATTCAGTAGAATAGATTGAAGTTAATAATGAATGTCCCCAAAGAAAATCAGGGAGGTCTGTGAAGCTCATCATGGATCGAACCATATCCAATAGAGTCCGATTTCTCCGTTCTGAAACCCCGTTGAGTTGAGGTGTTCCTGGTGGAGTCCATTGAGAGACTATGCCATTTTCCTTAAGATAGTCTAGGAATTCCCGGCTAAGGTATTCACCTCCTCGATCTGATCGAAGAACCTTAATGGGTTTTTCCAGTTTGTTTTTCTACTTCATGTCTGAATTCTTTGAACTTTTCAAAAGGCTTCAGACTTGTGTCTCATAAGATACACATACCCATACCTAGACAGATCATCGGTAAAGGTAATGAAGTAGACAAAATTGCCTCTAGCCGGCACATCAAATGGGCCGCACACATCAGTATGTACTAGGGCAAGGAGATCTGTGGCCCTCTCCCCATGTCCAACAAAAGGGAGTTTAGTCATTTTGCCTTGAAGACAAGATTCACAAGTTGGATATGACTCAAAAGTCAATGGACTCAATAGCCCATTTTTCTCCAATTTGTTAATCCTATCTTCTGCTATATGACCTAATCTCAGGTGCCATAGATATCTGTCGTTTGGACTATCCCTAGGTCGTTTGGCATTCACGTTTTGCTCGATAGTTAAAACAGGTACATCAATATGCAACTGATAAAGACCATTAATAAGGAAACCATTTGCAATTTTATTTCTTTCATAAAGAATGTTACAATGGTCCTTAAAGAAGGTGATCACATAACCTTCTTGTGCTAAGCATGAAACAGAAATCAAATTCCTGCTAGCTGCAGGCACATAATAACAGTCTTTTAAAACTAAGTCTAAACCAGATGGTAATCGAAGAGGGTATGTTCCCACGGCTACTGCAGCAACTCTTGCTCCATTACCGATGCGTAGGATCATGTCTCCATCCCTCAGCCTCCTGCTATCCTCAAGACCCTGCATAGAAGTGCACAGATGAGCACTAGAACCAGAGTCAAGCACCCAACTGGATGCAGAAGAAACCGTAAGGTTAGACTCAATAACGAGCATACCTCCAGAAGGACCTTCCTTCTTGTTCTTCAGGGTGGCCAGGTAAGTAGGGCAGTTCCGCTTCCAATGGCCGTCGCTGTTGCAATGGAAACACTTTCCTTTGCCATCGACCTTTTTTCTTCGGTTCTGCCTTCTTCTTCTTTGATCCTTCCACCTTTTGCTTTTTCACAGACTTCTTTTTCTTTCCATAAGACTTTCTTTTGGAAGAAGTCCGTTCCATAGCAAGAACTGAGCCTTTAGAACCTTTCATAGAAAGCTCAGCGGTAACCAGCATATTCATCAACTCGGCCAAGGAATTTTGAAGTTTATGCATGTGGTAATTCATGATGAATTGCCCATATGCATCAGTCAAGGATTGCAGAATAATATCGTTCTGCAGATCCAAGTCCAACTTCACACCGAGCTTCTCAAGCTCTTCCATGTCCTTGATCATTGTCAGACAGTGATCTTGGACTGACTGCCCATCACGCATCTTAGCCTTAAAAAGTCATTTTGTGACTTGATATTTGGCTGCGCGACTCTGTTCACCAAACATCTCCTGCAGGTGAGCCAACATTTGGCGAGCAGTCCCGATATCTTCATGTTGGCGCTGGAGCTCATCAGACATCGAGCCCAACATGTAGTATCTGGCCTTATTGTCTTCGTCAATCCATTTTTCCAGAGACGCTCTCTGTTCAGTGGATGGACGAGCTGGTAAGGTGGGAGGGTCCTGGTCCAAAACATGTGTTAACTTCTCTGAACCCAAAACAATTTTGTAGTTCCTGAGCCAATCTTTATAATTGGGTCCAGTCAGTCTATGTGTGTCTAGGATACGTGCCAGTGGGTTGGACGCAGACATTTTCCTGTAGAGAGTCAAAGATTCTAGTTAGATACTGTAATTTTGACTTGACCAATTTGTTTAGGGATTTTATTTTTAAACAAATTAGCTCCCACTATTTTCTCGGATCCCTACACTCCCTCTGTAGAGATGCGAAAAATCTCCACGATTGATGATTTCTAGTGGGTGGTGCGGTCTCACCAACTGACTCATCACCTCACCTAACAGTTATTGGTGATGGGTTAGCCAATGAGTGAACAACTCTTGTTCAATGATTCTCTAATCATGGTGCACCCAAACTTGGTCTCTAATTCATGAATCTCACCGTATCCGGAATATTGATCCACTCCTTAGTTAAGTCAGACCCACCATTTGCATAGACTGGGTTCCTAATTGGGTCTCTCACCGTATCCGAAAATATTGAGCCCAACTCATCCTCCAGCCCATAGCATCCAATGCCTAATAGACATGGTTGCGTCTTCCCGGTGCAACTGAGCCACTGTATCCAGCCGAGAACAATCAACCCCGGGAAGGGCCCGCACGTCTACAATGGTGGAAGACCTCGGACTTAATCTTTTCTTAGGGAGAATTGATTCAGGTCTCATTAAACTAGACTTGGCTTAGTCATAACAATTATGACTAACCTAGTGGCATGGGTCAGCTCGGATTATTGACCACCTCAGATCAGAACTGTGTGTCAACAGATATGGCCAGGTAAGTGAGACCGGTGGAAGGAATATGCCGTTAACTCGCACAAGAACGCATTCAGGTCGAGTAGCTTCCAATTAAAAACCAGTCGGTCGTCTGTGCCAAACTTACCTTAGACACCAAATTGTTGAGTCAGAACCAATTGGGTTAGCCTACAATCCAGACTCTAACCTCTGAGCCTAATTAGGTCTTGCTTGATCGTGACTCGATCTTGACCCAGACTTAATCCTATTAGGCTGGTCAATTTAAGCATTGTTGATCCCATCTAACCAACTCTTGATTCGGTTTGATCAACCGCTTAGACCTAATTGAGCTACCCAAGCCCGAACCCAGTATTATGAATATGTCTTAGATCTGAAATTCTCAATTTTAGACCTAATTAATATTCCATAAACTTAATTCTTAATTAAGTTGGGTTCATAAACAAAATATGCACAATAAATCCTAGGGTTTCAGGATCTAGGGTTTTGCAGAAAGTAAGTTTTGGGTTTCTGATTAAGGACGAACACGCAGCACCCCTACACGTCATAAGAACACCCCATCGAATGGGAAGAGAGGGCCTTTAAACCCTTCTTCGTTCTTATGACCGGACGGCCAAGAGGAACGCCTTAATCAGGAACATGTAAATCTACAAAACAGTTATAGATCTATATCATATATCTCATATACAAATTTAGATCTAATCAAGGCATATTTTGCATACATCTCATGTATCATAATCATGCATGTTTTCAGATCTAAATTATCTCATAATAATCTAAAAAATTAGATTTAAATTGATCTAATCAAAATAAATTCTAATCTAGACAATTATGTAGAACTATTCTACAACTAGTCTAGTCATGCATCTAATCATATCTCATATGATATTTAAAATTAAATAATTTTTATTTGCTATTTATCAGATGTTATTATAACACTTATAATATCAAAAAATAGTAAATAAGAAGATCTAAAATATGATTTAATCAGATTAAATCAAAGACATGCAAAACTATTCTATAGAACTATTCTATTCTAGAACTAGTCATGCATATCTTCATGTTCTTAGATCCAAATCATTTAATTTTAATTTTTCTGATTTCAGATCTGATCACATCTCATGTGACATCTGAAATCACTTTATTTTCTAATTAAAATAAAATTAAAATCAGATCTAAACAATTTAGAACCATGGCTCTGATACCAGTTGAAGGGAAATCCTGATTTCCCGGTCCAGGTTCGTCCAGATCTGATTAGATCAAGAGATATATTTCAAAAATTTTTTCTCTTGATCCCAATCAGATCTTGATATGTTTCAGATCTGATTCTTATTATTTTAATAAATAAAATAAAATATAAATTAAATCAAATTTAATTTACCTGATTTGGGTAATCCTATTACCCTGTAGATGATCCTGATTTGCAGCGGAAGGTTCTGGATCTTAGCCACGCAAGCGCCTGGCCTCTACCGGTATCCACTCGGGTTGGATCTGGAGATCCTCTTCTTCTCTATCACACCTCCAAAAATCAGATCTGGATCTGATCTGGAGGATCTTCAAAACTCTTTTGAAGATCTGCAGTCGTCCTTTTGCAGCAGCGCAGCCTTCTTGCTTTTGATCGCCTTTCCTTGATCTGAATCGCACCAACCTAAGTCCAAAACTCTTTTGGACGTGGAGAGCAAGGGGAGAAGAGACTTATGGCATGGAGAAGGAGGGGAGAGGCAGCCTTGGGGCATGGGGTCTCAATTGCAATTCACTTAGATTTAGGGTTGGGCGCAGGGTCTTATTTATAGACCTCTTGTGATCCAACTCCTCTTCCTCTCAACCAATCACAACCCTTTGTGAAATCAGATCTAAATCTGATTGGTTGGAATAGAGACCCCTGGATTCCTCCTTAGAGGGTGCCTAAGACCAGTCAAACTTGGATTCTTAGTAGAACTCTGATTGGAATCCAAAAAGGGAGGTGGAGTCCTTGTCCAACAAGGACTCCTAGGCGCCTCCTACTTGGGCTCACGCCACCCTTGGCGTGCGCCCTTCTCCTTGCCAGGTTCTGGCAGGGGGACAGGCCCCCACCAGCTCTCCAATAGGTGCATGACATGTGGTCAAAAGTCAAAGGGTCAATGGTCAACGTTTGACCAGTCAAAGGTAGACTTTTGACCAAAGTCAAAGAACAAGAAATGGCAGGTGACCAAAAATGGCAGGTAATGTCTTACAAATAAGACAACCTATTTCTGACTTGGACAACCTCCAGTCAGACCATATGAAGGCCTCTGATTGAGCACAAACTCCTTTGGCTCAGTCAGGACAACTTATTTATGATAGTAAAAGAAGAACGTTAGGTTCAATCGAGTGCTAGCACGATTTCCTTGAACCTAATTGAATCTCATTCAGATCAATTGAACTAGATCAGTTCAATTGATGATCACCAGATTCAAACCCTTGTTTGTGTGACCCAGTTAGGTTCAGTTCTGTATGGTAATGGGATATGTCATGATCTCTATCATAGACATCATCGAAACTCCTTTCGATGGATCAGAACTCTTCTGATTCGAACAGCTAGAATGATCGATCATCTAAATCATTCTAATTGCTCCCAAAATCCACCAGTGACACCTAGCAGTATATGGTGGCAACCCATCAGAGCTGAATGCGAACCTCTTGGTGCAGCTACCTGTGTGATTAAGTTCTTCTATCTTGAGCCCCGATCAGATTAGGGTTAAGGTGAACTCGTCAAACCCTAGTCTCTGTCATATGATGTAATCATTCGATTCGAGTCCAATGTGAAAATCTAAATAGAAACTCTTTCTATTATTTCACTCTACCATGGCCATGGATTTCTGGACTTGATTCTCATGATCATCATAGGGCTACTCCTCTACCACCGAGGTAGATAGATTCCCATCTTGATGCAATCCAGTTCCTACAATGAACATGCTATAGCCAACATACACCTCAGGGTTCCATATGGCTAGGAGACCGAGTAATGGTGTAGTCAAACTATAACACCCTCAAGGTGAACTGCCGATGCATCTCAGGTCAAAGAACCAGACACACTACTGCTGCAGCATCGAGTCAGTCATTGACGAGAAGGTAGACTCCTAATGACTACTCGAGGTGGTCACGCTCAGTGCCCTCGTTCTCTAACGAGTACCTGTACTCTCGCTCCGGTGTCTCCACACCGTAGACTCAAGACTCATCTACTAAAGAGAAGCGATCGTACACCAACCTTCCGGATCAATCACCATCCTCGTGATGATCCTATGGTCGGGAGCTGTTTATGAGTTAATAATGATTATTCATGTCTTAAATTTTCAACTCTTGAAAATATGAATTATCATTACCATTAACTCAAAGGATGTATCACAGACACTAAATACACATGGTGTGATAGAAAATAACCCATTTCATTAATTATAGTCAAAATTATAATTTTGCCCCTAGAAGTGTATTACAAGTGTCAGCCAATTCTGGCTTCTAGGGCACATATATCTAACACAATCTACACATAAAATCCCATTTGGTTTATTTAAGACCTCATAAAATAGTTACAATCATTTATAAAAACCTAATCTAGTCTATTAAAATCTACACGTCGTTGTGAGAAAATTGAACCCCATATGAATCTTCATCAGTGAAAGTGATGGATTCTTTAGTCCTCCACCTCTTCACTGGCTCTGTCGCCCCACTAGTTTCTCCTTGCCGAAGTTCCTCAGAGATGGTATTGATGATGCCGAGGGGTGGCCGGTCTTCTTGCTGCTCCTTCATCGTCTTTGGTTCTTGCAACGGGGGTAACCTCAGTCAATCCTCCCTTCCTTCAAGTTGACATCATAGAAATTGGCCAAGTCTACCTTGCTTGATGAGCTCCTCGATCTCGTCTTAGAGCTGAATACATTCTTCTGTATCGTGACTATGGTCACGATGGTAGAGGCAGTACTTATTAGGATTGTGCTTGCTAGGATGAGTGCGCATTCTTTCTAACCTTGGCAACTGCTTCTTAATTTCTATGAGTACCTGGGTCTTCAGAGCATTGAGGAGAGCATAGTTGTAGAACCTTATGAGGGGAGAGCTTCGCTGTGCTCTTCTATCAGGGCTCCTTTGCCTTTGAGCCTGGGGTGGAGTCCGGGCTCGCTTATGCTTAGAGGAAGTTTGAGAGCATGGTCGAGCTTCACTCAGCCTTCCTTCAATAGCAGGCTTGCTTGGGTCGCCCATGCGCAGCTCTCCAGTGGCTTCACCATCTTTGGCCTTAAAGGCCTCTTTCACTCAGGCATAACCATCAGCCCGAGCCAACATATCAGCAAAATCCTTAGGATATTTCTTCTCTAGAAAGAACAGTAGATCATTCTTCTGTAAGCCATCCTTTTTTACGATCATTGTAATAGATTGGTCCATGTTTCAAACCTCCAAAGCAATAGCATTGAAGCGGGTGACGTAGGCTCGTATGGACTCTCCTTCCTTCTACTTGATGTTGATGAGGGAGTTTGAGCCTTATCGAGGGCATCGATTGCTAACAAAATGAGCCATAAATTGATGGCTCATCTGATCAAAAGAAAAAATAGTATCCAACTTGAGAGTCGAGTACCAATTTCTTGCTGCTTCCTTTAGGATGGATGGAAAAGCTTGGCACAGAATGACATCTAGCACGCCATGGAGCAGTATGATGGTTCAAAAGGCATCTTGGTGGTCAATCGGATTGGTTTCTGCATGATTTGCTAGGGAAAAGATGGGTCAGTGCAGATATCATT
Source organism: Cocos nucifera (assembly GCA_006176705.1). Taxonomy (NCBI): domain Eukaryota; kingdom Viridiplantae; phylum Streptophyta; class Magnoliopsida; order Arecales; family Arecaceae; genus Cocos; species Cocos nucifera. The sequence continues at coordinate 49,246 of QRFJ01007100.1, forward strand.
GCCATGAGAGGGGGGAGTATGGCAGAGTTCTTCGATCTACCAATTCATCTCTTATAGCTTTTGATTTAGGAGGTCCTCCTGATCATGGATCTCTAGAGTTTTCTGACAAAATGGGGGCAAGGACTCATCGGGAGTCGAATCATGATCAGAACAAGGGCTCTCTGCCTGCTGCTTCTCCTTTCTAGAGGTTGTAGGCTGGCTCACCCAAGTCGACCGTCCCCAAACTAGATCTTGGGGTTCTGACGAAGCCCACTTTGGTTGAATCAGTGCTGGAGTTTGCTGTTGCTGCATGGCCTGCAATACTTCAATGAGACCCCTAACCTACTGGACTAGTAGGTTGAACTATTCTGTATCCACTTTTTTTGCTAGTGGAGTCCGTGATGCTGGGAAGAAAACTGGGGTGGGTAGATCTAGGTGAGATCTGGCCATGGAGAAAGTTGACCGTCGAGTTGAGGCCTTCCTGGAAGCCTTCTACATAAGAATAGTCGAAGAAGAAGAACTTTGAGAGGAAAATGAAGTAGAACTTCTACCAAGCACTTCTTTAAGAACAAAGGAACCTTGGAAGGTTCAAGTTTTCTTCCTCTAGTGCCAATTTTGTTGGTGCAAAATCTGGTTGATGCTAGATTTAGAGCTGGAGTTGGAGAAGATGAGGCCACCGTCGGTGACCTGCAAAACAAGCCTTGTCTGGAGTCGAGGGTGGTGGCTTTGGCAAGATCCTTCGATGCTCAAGTCAGCTTTCTTGGCCAACAAAAATGAAGTACTCAGAGAAATTTAGAGTAGAGTTTTGGATAGAAGATGAGAGCTTAAGAGAGAAAGCATATCTGGAGAGTCTCTTGTACAGACAGAGCTCATAACAAACTGATGGTGACAACCGTAACCATCTGGTAGTGGACCGTTAAGAACCACATGGAGTTTGTTATGGAGAGCGAGTGGTTATTTGTTGCGACATGCCAATCTATTGAGATTTAGTGGTTAAAGTTTAGATGGGACAGCCATGGGCGATGAAGAACTCCTAGTTATAGTAGTTCCAGAGAGGTTTGGATGTCCTTAGGATCAATCACGCATTGACTGATATTAGCTGTATCAAGAATAGATGCTGAGGTCCTTCTAATGGCTGAGAGAAGTTCTTCTGAAAAGAGTTCCTTTGTGCAGTTGGAAGGAGTTCGAAAGGAACCCTACTGAAGGAGCCCTGGAGGAGTTCAACTTGAAAGAGAAGTTTGACCAGACGAAGCCCTTTAGGCAACTAGAAGAAGAAGTTCAGAAGGAGTGCGACTGAAGGAGAAGTTTGAAAGGAGTGTGACTGGTAGAGAAGTCCGAAAGGAGTTCAACTGAAGGAGAAGTCCAGTCGAAGAAAAAATCTAGGAGGAGTTTGACAGTTTTAGGAATAATTGAAGCCATGATTGAAGCTCTTCTATGATTATAAATTTCTTTCGATCGAACATCAGACCAAACTTCGAGAGGAGTGGGGTTTACCCCCAATAATACCCATTGGCCTTAGCTAGCTACTTTTGATAGTAAAGTACTACATTAATCATATTTAGTGTAGATATACTCCTATATCGCACCTAGATGCCATACCAGTGTCTCCATACCACTTGGTTACGAGGACAACCAATGCATATGGCAGACAGCGACCTACACTTGATAAGTTATCGTTCTTGTTAAGAACTTATCATTTGATCGTGAACAATTTGAGAACCATCTGATAAATCCTCCTTTATCGATTGATTGTGGTTCTAAGAACTTCACTAAAATTTAGGAGTTCATTTAAGGAAGATAGAACTTTTATGATGAACCAGCCAAATAACTATTATTATTAGATAATCCATATACTAATTTCAATCATCTACCACTTAGATGATTGATTTTAGGACATATTTTTCAATAACTTCCACTTGACTAAAGCCAATTAGAACAATATCAAATATCCTATTTTCTACTTGAGTTCGTAGAACTCCTTAGTTCTAAGGCCTTAGCAAATGGGTCGGTCAAGTTTTTCTTTTTCCATCGATCTTCTAAAGGTCGACGTCACCTAAATCTAAATGTTTAAGGTGAAAGCGATGTAGAATATGCTGGTCCTTCAATTGTTTAGCCTGAGCTATGGCTTCAGTGTTACTATAGGATTGGACCATCGGTGAAGGATGCCACTCCTAACCTGCTAATGAAACTTAGCAACTACATAGCTTACACGGCATCATCATATGCCATGATGTAATCTACATCACTAACTAAATAGGCTATAGTATCCTGCTTGGAATGTTCCTAGCAGATTGCTCCTGTAATTAGGGTATGACTCGACATTCTCTTGCTATCATCTTGATTTGACTGAAATCAAAATATCCACATGTTTTAAGTCAGTATCTCTATATTTGAGTTATTGGATTTTAGTATTTTCCAAATACATAAGGATTGTTTATACAATCATCAGTAGTTCTCACATGGATCAGACTAGTATCTACTCACTACCTTTAGTGAGTATACCATATCTAACCTTGAACATGAAAATTAGATGATAGCCAAACCTTTATTCCTTGCAATGCTAGAATGCCATTCTCGATTAAGAGAATTTCGTACATAGACAACATAAGGAATAACACTAGAATATTTTGCCCACTTACAAATGTATGGTTTATCTTTGTTCATAACAAAGATATATGTTCAGAATATATGTTCGAACTCTGAGATGATAGTCAAATGGGCTTTATAGGTCTTTACCTTTCTATCTGCGCTACTTTAATCCTATTGAAAATCTATTCACATCCAATGGATTTTATTTCTTCCAGTGAATCAACTAGTGTCCACATACTATTGATTTCTATGGACTTCAATTTGGGTTATGTAGCTCCAAGGCACTTTTGAGAGTTAGACCACTGCATCGCATCCCTACAGGTGATCGAATTCGTGTTGTTCTCATCGAGCTCAATAGGATCATCATCTTGGACCTAGATACTGAAGTATCTGTCTGGCTAACACAATACTCTATTGGATCTCCTTAAAAGGTACTACTTTAATGGGCTCTAGGTTTGATCTGATCAAATCCAGTTCTATAGGTTTATTAGATTGTGTCGGTTCATTTTCTATCAATCAAACTTCTCCAAGTTCAACTTGATAGGCATCAGTTTCTTCTCTAAGAAACTTTTTTTGAAAAGAAATGCCCTACTGCTGATGATGATCTTATATTCTTCAGCATGGTAGAATTAATAATTCTTAAACACCTATTGGACCAAGATCCAGGTTTATCTGTATGCAAACCTATGACATTGCCCGATCAACCCTAAATTTGAAGGTGAGAGAGTCTAGGTCTACGCTTGATCCATATCCCATATGAAGTCTATGCAATAGATTTACTTAGAATATTTTTTAGAGTAAAATAAGTAGTCAATAAAGCATAACCTTGAAATAGGCAGACTAGTAAATTCAATCATGGATCGAACCATGTCTAACAAAGTTCGATTTCTCCTTTTGATACACTATGTTCTGGAAGGAGTTCACTAAGAAAGAATCTCATTCTCTCTTAGATATGTCAAAAACTCACTAAATAAGTATTCATCTCCTCGATCTGATCGAAGAGTTCTAATACCTTTTCAGTTTATTTTTTTAATTTTATTATTGAGTCATTCGAATGTTTCAAATGATTTAGACCAGATGCACCCATGCCCAGATAGGTCATCTGTAATGAAATATTAATATCTTTCTTTGGCACTTAAGTTCATAGGTCCACATACATTACTATGTATGAGACCTAGAACTTTATCGACTCCTTCACCTTTTTTAGTAAAAGATGATTGGATCATCTTTCCAAGAAAATAAGATTCATAGGCTATCAATGATTCACAATCATTGATGTCGAGGTTTTTCTCTTAAGCTAACCCGTTTATCCTATTCTTGTCAAGATGACTAAGCCTATAATACGAAAGATAGACATCCATGATATAATCTAACTTGGGTGTGTACATTACACTTAACAAGGCTATATAAATATTAAATGTCATTCCTTTATTGTCTATGTATTATTGTAACATTATTCATAATAATATCATAATAATCTTTTTTATTGATAAATGATAATCATCTTTGACCCAAAAGCTAGCAGAGATCACATTTATCATAAATGATGGACAATAGCAATAATCACTCAAAATGATATCTTTTGAAAATAAGCTTGACAATTTCTAAGGCTAGGATTGGAACAAGACATCCATCCCAAACGTTTAGGTATTTCTCACCATTTTTAAATATTCCACTTACTTGAAGTCCTAGCAACAAATTGCATAGGACTACCGGTATCTGATACCCAGGTAGCAGAATTACATAAAAAAATTTTAAGGTGCTATCATATAACATCATTGATGGGCAACTCTTGCTCCTTTCTCTTGTTTAGCCTGCTATGGTCAAGGAAGGCAAGATAATTCTTCTTCCTATGACCCTGCTTCTAAAATTAGAAGCACTGTGCCTAATTTGGATCAATTTTGGACTACATATTTTGACTGGGCTTAGAAGCCCTAATACAAATCCATTCGTACTGCTGAACCAAATTCACCTTTCGATACTAATTATTGAAGTTAGGTCCCATAAGCAATCATTGTCTACCAATGATAGGAGCAATTAAGGTTTAGTCTTATTTTGAGAAAAGAGAACAACGACCTAGTATATGAATTATTTTAAGCCTAGAGACTTGGACTTTAGTGTTAAGGTTCTCCCACTCTTTTATTCGAATTGGTAGCCTCAACCTTCAATTTAAGAAATTTTTCTAATTTCTTAGTGGATACTAGAATCCACATAGACTACACATAAGCCATATTGTGAATAGTATCCCAAAGCCAATCATCAATCTATTGACGATTGAGCTAATTTATATAATTATATATGAATTATTAAATGAATAAAGTTATTCTAGCTTTTTTATCATAAATCTTTCATCTTCTAATGAACTTCTATCCATTGTGATGAAGTCCTTAGGACTATTGAGAATCGAAAAAAGAGGATTTATCATTTAGTCTTTCAATAAGTTCACGATCAAATGATACGTTGTTACCAAGAACGATAATGTTTATTAAGTATAGATCATTGTGTGCCATATAGGCTGGTTGTCCTCTTAATTAAGGAGTATGGAGACACTGGTATGGCATGCAGGTGAGATGTAGGGTACATCTGCACTGAACGTGATCGACTCTAGAGCATTTCTGCTTTCAAAAATTGCTTTGATGGAATATGGGCACAAGTATCCCTCTGATCTGAGATCACTATGGTGACTTTTAAGAAACTCATTGTGCTTTGGTGTTGAACTATCTGAATTTCTAATTTAGTGATGGAAGGTTTCTGGATATGATCAAGCACTTGAGGAGTCAGTGCATGAGTCAAGATGGGATTGACCACTCCTGGACTTAGGAGCTATGTTCAATAATATTTTAATTTAGCAAAGCCTTGGCCAGGATAGTCCTTGTGAGGGGTCACAGGACTAATTGCTTTAAGACATGATTTAGATGTATTTTTTTAGGGTTGATAGTTAAACCTTGAGTCATCCTATGCATAAAGGTCAAAGGAATGAATTATGTGGTAACCATATTTACGTAGGTTCTAAATATTATGATTGTGAGCTTAGAAGTGGCACTCCCAAGTCTTGGAAACATGAGAAGATAGGTCATTGGAAAGATGGGAGCAAGCCGAAAGAGAAATTAGCTCTCCCAGCAAAGTTCAGAAACTGGGCTGGCTCACCCTGAGACTAAGCCGGCTAAGTTAAAAACTGGGCTGGCTCAGTTCAGGACTAGATCGGCTAGGTCTTAGAGAAAAATTTATATAGAAAGTAGCATTTTTGGGCTATTGGCATGGTACATGACTAGGTTGACTCAGTCTGGGACTGAGCCGACCCATTCACAGGTTAGTCGGCTCAATCTGAAACTGGGCCAGCTCAGTTTTCATGGATTATTATTTTGTATATGTGGATTATTGGAATTTGGAGAGTTTTTTTATGAGTTTGGACTTGATCCTTTATAAAGTATATATACTGAAAATAGGTCAAGGTTGTAAGAGTACTCAAATATACTGAATAAAAGCTCTTTTCTCCCAGTAATCTTTTCTTCTCTTTTTCTCTATTCCTTGAGTTGTTTGATCGTGCTTTCACATTAATCTCTGAGAAGTACTTTCTTATTGCTAAGCTAATCACTAGTGGCCACGTCGATTCATATGGGAAGAGCATGCATTTTCGATATTTGGTATCAGAGCTAGGTTGCATAGAAGGAAGAAAGACACCTAAGGTTTACTACTTTTAGAATCTATTGCACCAGATTTTATCATAAAACTTCTAGTTTGCTTCGTGGTTGTCTCTAGATTGAGGTGGAGATTGTTTACATGGAGGAATGGTGATATAGAAGTTTGGAAAGAGGATCTAGGGCTAGTTAGATCTTCTTTGAAGGATAGTTTTGCTGGTGTGTGAGATCGTGAAGGGTGTTAGGGATCTATTCTTCATTTGTTTGAAGTCATGGGATCAAGTGAATTCAGGTGGATTTTGAGAAGTTCGATGGCAAGGAAAACTTTACTCTATGGCAGCAAAGAGTAAAGGACTTGTTGGTTCAGCAGAGGATCTACCATATCTTGACAAAAGAAAGGTCGAAAAAGATTAGTACTAAAGATTGGAAGGAGTTGGAGAAAATTGCTTTTAGCACAATCCAGATGTGCTTAGCTGATCAGGTTTTGCCCAAGGTTTGCACAAAAACTATGGCAAAGAGGCTCTGAGAGAGACTGGAGAACACATACATGGAGAAGAACATGATGAACAAGCTGTGGTTGAAGAAATAATTATATAGTCTTAGGATGTCCGAAAGCGGAGATCTTATTGCACATATCCAAAGATTTAATTAGGTATGTTCTGAGGTGATGAGTTTAGATGTGAAGATCAACGAGGAGGATCGGGCATTGCTGCTGTTATGTTCTCTCCCAAGTTTGTATGATGGTCTCATAACAACTTTAGTTTATGGAAAGAAGAGCCTAAACTATGATGAGGTTATTGGTGTGCTCAGATCAAATGAGCAAAGAAAAAAGATCTGCAAAGGAGACCTTAAGTCTGAGATCTTTGCTATGAACGAAAGATAGGAAAGATCAAAGGAGAAGACAAGAGAAAAATCCAAGGGCAGGTCAAAGTCTCACGATCAGAGGAAGATAACATTGAAATATTATAAATGTCATCAGTCTGGACACCTAAGGAAAGGCCAGCAAGGAAGATGATACAACTTCTGTGAGTAGTGGAGAAGACCTGCTAGTTATATCAGATGGATCCACAAAGTATAATACTATGTGGATATTGGATTCAGCATGCTCACACCACTATACTTCTCATTGTGAGTGGTTTGCTACCTACCAGAAGGCCGATGGTGGAAGTGTCAGTCTTGGAGATGATCACCCATGCAAAGTAGTTGGAATTTGCTTTATCAGGGTGAGGATGTATGATGGGATCATTTATATATTATCAAATATCAGGCATATACCAGAGTTGAAAAAGAATTTAATTTTTTTGGGCTATTTGGACGAGCAGGGTTATACTTTTAGTAGCCAGGTTGGGAGTGGATGTCTAAAAATTTTTAAGGGAGCTTTGGTGGTGATCAGAGGTAGAAGACTGAGCAACAATCTTTACAGAATGGAAGGCTCAGTGGTAAATGATAGTGCAGAGATGCTAGCAGCAGCATAGGAGGAGCAGATTTTATGTCAGCTGTGGCACTATTGGATGGGTCATATGAGTGACCGTGGGCTCACTGAACTAAATAGAAGAGGTATGATCCCAGCCCTGAAGAAGGAGGGCATAGATCTTTATGAGTCGTGCATCTTTGGCAAATAGCATAGGATGAAGTTTGCCAAAAGTACCAAGCACAGTGAGGGAGTGCTGGATTTAGTGCACTCAGATGTGTGGGGACCAGCTCCTATATCAGCTAGAGGTGGGGTGAAATACTTTATCACTTTCATTGATGATTTCTCATGAAAGGTGTGGGTTTATCTGATCAGAGAAAAATCAGAAGTATTTGCCCAATTCAGAGCCTGAAGAGCTGAAGTAGAGGAGTTAGGAAGATAGGTGAAATGTCTGAGGTTGGACATGGAGGTGAGTATACTAGCCTGGAGTTTAGGAGGTACTATGAGGAAAATGGTATCAAACGCCATTACATGATGAAGATGACTTTCCAGTAGAATGATATCACGGAAAGGATGAACTAGACACTGATCGAGAAGGCATGGAGTTTTAGGCTGTAGACATCACTTCCAAAGTTCTTTTGGGGTGATGCTCTAACTTTTTTTTATTTTCTTATGAATAGGTCCCCTCATTATAAGCTGAATGGAGGCATTCCAAAGGAGGTCTAGAGTGAAAAGAAGGTGGAGCTTGGCCAACTAAAAATCTTCGGTTGCATAGCCTATGAACATGTGGAGGCAACCGTGAAAAGCAAATTGGATCCAAAATCTCAAAAGATGACATTCATAGGATATCCACAAGGAGTCAAGGGGTACCTACTCTAGGACTCTCAAGAATAGAAATCAGTGATGAACAGGGATGTTATCTTTGATGAGAAGAGCATCTTGAGGAGGTCTGGGATAGATGAAACTAAAAAAATAGAGGTGAACAGTGGTGGCCAATCAGATAATGATGGCATACAGGTTACATCCACTTACAGAAGTATTTCTATTGAGGTAGAGCTGGGTAGAAAAGTATTGTCTTAGATTGAAAATTAGCCTAGAGGGCCGATAGTTTAGACAGATGTGCAGGAGCAGCCACAGACATCAAGCAGAGATATGCCAGTGGGAGTGGCTTTGCATAAGCCCCAGCATACTATTAGAAGATCGATCAGATATGGCATTGATTAGATTATCTCCTATGCACTCATCACTGCTAATGAAGGTCTAGAGAATTATGCAGAGGCCATGGAGAGTGAGGATCATGATTCATAGATATAGATCTTGATGGAGGAGATGGAATCACTCGAGAAGAATCAGACATGGTAGCTGGTGGATCTTCTAGAGGGTGCTCGACCTATTGGCTCAAACTGGATGTTCACAAAGAAAGAAGCACCTTCAGAACAAGGTGGAGTCAGATTCAAAGTAAGGCTGGTAGCAAAGGGATACTCACAAAGGAAAGGGATTGACCACATAGAAATTTTCTTCCCTGTGGTGCGTCATACATCTATTCAAGTTTTGCTGTCACTAGTGGCACAACATAACATGGAATTGGAACAGATGGACATGAAGATGGCCTTCCTTCATAGGACTTTGAAGGAAAGAATCTATATGAAGTAGCCAGATAGTTTTATGGAGATGGGACAGGAAGAAAAGGTGTGTTTACTCAGAAAGTCTTTATATGGCTTGAAGCAATCCCCTCATCAGTGGTATCGAAGGTTTGATAGCTTTGTCTTGAGCCTGGGTTTCAACAGATGTGAACATAACTGTTGTGTCTACATCAAGGATGTAGATGAGGAGAATGCCCTATACCTATTATTGTATCTAGATGATATGCTCATAGCCAGTAGAAGTACGGATGCTATGAAAACATTGAAAAGGGCATTATCATCTGAGTTTGAGATGAAGGTTTTGGGTCCGGTTGAGAAAATTCTTGGAATGAAGATTTGTAGAGATAGGTGCAAAGGAGTGCTCTATTTGTCATAAGAAAAGTATATCCAAAAGGTTTTAGAGAGGTTTGGGATGGAGAAGGCCAAACATGAGCTCGATGTCTGATGAGCTCCAGCGCCAACATGAGGATATCGGGACTGCTCGCCAAATGTTGGCTCACCTACAGGAGATGTTTGGTGAACAGAGTCGCACAGCCAAATATCAAGTCACGAAATGACTTTTTAAGGCTAAGATGCGTGATGGGCAGTCAGTCCAAGATCACTATCTGACAATGATCAAGGACATGGAAGAGCTTGAGAAGCTCGGTGTGAAGTTGGACTTGGACCTGCAGAACGATATCATTCTGCAATCCTTGACTGATGCATATGGGCAATTCATCATGAATTACCACATGCATAAACTTCAGAATTCCTTGGCCGAGTTAATGAATATGCTGGTTACCGCTGAGCTTTCTATGAAAGGTTCTAAAGGCTCAGTTCTTGCTATGAAACGGACTTCTTCCAAAAGAAAGTCTTATGGAAAGAAAAAGAAGTCTGTGAAAAAGCAAAAGGTGGAAGGATCAAAGAAGAAGAAGGCAGAATTGAAGAAAAAGGCCGATGGCAAAGGAAAGTGTTTCCATTGCAACAGCGACGGCCATTGGAAGCGGAACTGCCCTACTTACCTGGCCACCCTGAAGAACAAGAAGGAAGGTCCTTCTGGAGGTATGCTTGTTATTGAGTCTAACCTTACGATTTCTTCTGCATCCAGTTGGGTGCTTGACTCTGGTTCAAGTGCTCATCTGTGCACTTCTATGCAGAGGTCTTGAGGATAGCAGGAGGCTGAGGGATGGAGACATGATCCTACGCATTGGTAATGGAGCAAGAGTTGCTGCAGTAGCCATGGGAACATACCCTCTGTGATTACCATCTGGTTTAGACTTAGTTTTGCAAGACTGTTATTTTGTGCCTGCAGCCAGCAGGAATTTGATTTCTGTTTCATGCTTAGCACAAGAAGGTTATGTGATCACCTTCTTTAAGGACCATTGTAACATTCTTTATGAAAGAAATAAAATTGCAAATGGTTTCCTTATTAATGGTCTTTATCAGCTACATATTGATGTACCTGTTCTAACTATCGAGCAAAACGTGAATGCCAAACGACCTAGGGATAGTCCAAACGACAGATATCTATGGCACTTGAGATTAGGTCATATAGCAGAAGATAGGATCAACAAATTGGAGAAAAATGGACTATTGAGTCCATTGACTTCCGAGTCATATCCAACTTGTGAATCCTGTCTTCAAGGCAAAATGACTAAACTCCCTTTTGTTGGACATGGGGAGAGGGCCACAGATCTCCTTGCCCTAGTACATACAGATGTGTGCGGCCCATTTGATGTGCCGGCTAGAGGCAATTTTGTCTACTTCATTACCTTTACTGATGATCTGTCTAGGTATGGGTATGTGTATCTTATGAGACACAAGTCTGAAGCCTTTGAAAAGTTCAAAGAATTCAGACATGAAGTAGAAAAACAAACAGGAAAACCCATTAAGGTTCTTCGATCAGATCGAGGAGGTGAATACCTTAGCAGGGAATTCCTAGACTATCTCAAGGATAATGGCATAGTCTCTCAATGGACTCCACCAGGAACACCTCAACTCAATGGGGTTTCAGAATGGAGAAATCGGACTCTATTAGATATGGTTTGATCCATGATGAGCTTCATAGACCTCCCTGATTTTCTTTAGGGATACTCATTGTTAACTTCAATCTATTTACTGAATAGGGTTCCCTCTAAAACCATTCCTACCACACCGTATGAGATATGGCATGGTAAGAAACCAAGTCTGAGTCATCTCAGAATTTGGGATTGTCCGGCTCATGTCAAAAGACAACAAGCGGACAAGTTAGAGTTTAGGTCCTTCAGATCTCGATTCATAGGATATCCTAAAGAGTCATTAGGATACTATTTCTACATTCCAGAAGACCACAATGTGATTGTGAGTCGACATGCCATATTTCTTGAAAAATAGTTTATTCAAGATAGCGGCATTGGAAAATAGATCAAGCTTGATGAGAAAGTCTCACAAGCAGAACGAGCTAAGGACCAAGTGGAACCAAATCAAGTTGAGCCAATAAGAACACTACCTCCTCCACCTCGTAGATCGAAAAGAGTTTCCCATCCCCCTGAAAGATACTTAGGTATTATTTCAGAGGATGTAGAGGAAATATTCCTCGTAGGTAATGGTGCTCATGGAGATGATCCCAAAACCTACAACGAGGCGATATCAGATATCGACTCCAAGAAATGGCTAGAGGCAATGCAGTCAGAAATTGACTCGATGCTCTCAAACCAAGTCTGGACCTTGGTAGATCCACCAGAAGGTATAGTACCTATTGGGTGTAAATGGATCTTCAAGAGAAAGATTGGTGCAGATGGGAATGTGGAGACATTCAAGGCTAGATTGGTGGCAAAAGGTTATAGTCAATGCGAAGGCATAGACTATTAGGATACTTTTTCCCCAGTAGCTATGCTAAAATCCATCCGCATATTGCTTGCTGTTGCAGCCTATTTCGATTACGAAATATGGCAAATGGATGTGAAAACAGCATTCTTAAATGGATATCTTGAGGAAGATATCTATATGGAACAGCCGCTAGGTTTCACATCCAGTGATGCTGATCACAAGGTTTGCATTACATGTCTGAAGGGTATTAATCCCCTCTTAAGTTTTCCATACTAACCTTTTCTTAGTACTTCTCTATGTACATCTTCTGTGAAAGTCCTAGCATCCTATTCGGTCTATCCTATAGACCTTAATTCCTAGAATAAAGGGATGCTTCACTTGGTCTTTCATGAGAATTCCTTGGACAACCAACAGTTTACTGAGTCATCATGCGGAATATCATTCCCAATAAGGAGGATGTCATCCACGACAATACGAGGAAGACAAACAATGCTCCCACTGACCTTTTTGAAACACACGGTTCCTCTTCATTTTTTGTGAAAAAAGTTTTTGATTACATCATGAAAGAGTGTTTCAGCTCTGAGATGCTTGCTTAAGTCATTATTGGACCTTTGCAGCTTGCAAACCTTGTGATCAGATCACTGGATTGAAACCTAGCGCTGTTCCATATAGATATCTTCCTCAAGATATCCATTTAAGAATGCTGTTTCACTCATTGCCATATTTGTAATCGAAATAGCTGCAACGCCAGAAGCAATGCGGATGGATTTAGCAAGCCTTGGGAAAAAGTATCCTATAGTTCATGCCTTTCGCATGACTATAACCTTTTGCCACATCTAGCCTTGAATGTCTCCACATCTCATCTGCACCAATCTTTCTCTTGAAGATCCATTTTACACCAATAGGTAATAACCTTCTGGTGGATCTACCAGGCTAGACTTGGTTGAAGGCATCGAATCAATTTCTACTGCATTGCTCTAAGCCATTTCTGGAGTCGATATCTGATATCGCCTCGTTGTAGGTTTTGGATCATCCCATGAGCACCATTCCTCGAGGAATTTTTCTCTACTCCTTTCAAAAATACCTAAGTATCTCTTAGAGGGGATGGAAACTCTTTCGATACGAGGTGAGGTAGTGTTCTATTGGCTCAACCTGATTTTGGTTCCAATGGTCCTTAGCTCGTTGTACTTATTGAACTTTCTTCATCAGCTTGATCTTTTCAATGCCGCTATCTTGAATAAATATTTTTTAAGAAATGGCATGTCGACTCACAATCACATTTGGCTTCTGGAATTAGAAATTAGATCTATGACTCTTTAGGATATCTCATGAAACGAGCGTCTGAAGGACCTAAACTCAAACTTCCTTGTTGTCTTTGACATGAGCCGGACAATTCCCAAATTCTTAGATGATCGCAGACTTGGTTTCTTCCATGCCATATCTCATACGGCTGTGGTAGGAATGGTTTAGAGGAACCCTATTCAGTAAATAAATGAAGTTAACAATGAGTTCCCCAAAAAAATCAGGGAGGTCTATGAAGCCATCATGGATCAACCATATCCAATAGGGTCCGATTTCTCCTTCTGAAATCCCTTGAGTTGAGTGTTCCTGATGGAGTCCATTGAAGACTATGCCATTTTTCTTTAGATAGTCTAAGAATTCTCGCTAAAGGTTATTCACCTCCTCGAATCTGATCGAAGACCTTAATGGGTTTCTGTTGTTTTTCTACTTCATTCTGAATTCTTTGAACTTTCAAAAAGCGGTCAGACTTTTTTGTCTCATAGATACACATACCCATACCTAGACAGATCATCGTAAAGGTAATGAAGTAGACAAAATTGCCTGTCGCCGGCACATCAAATGGGCCGCACACATCTGTATGTACTAGGGCAAGGAGATCTGTGGCCCTTCCCCATGTCCAACAAAAGGGAGTTTTAGTCATTTTGCTGAAATAAAGGATTCCAGTTGGATATGACTCGGAAGTCAATGACACATAGCATTTTCCTAATTTGTTGATCCTATCTTCTGCTATATGACCTAATCAAGGGCCATAGATATTTCTTTGGACTATTCCCTAAGTTTGTTTGGCATCACTTTTGCTCGATAGTTAGAAAGGTACATCAATATGTAGTGATAAAGACATTAAAAGGAAACCTATTTGCAATTTTATTTTTTTTCATAAAGAATGTTACAACGTCCTTAAAGAAGTATCACATACCTTCTGTGCTAAGCATGAAACAGAAATCAGAATTCCTGCTGCTGCAGGGGACAAATAACATCTTTCAAAACTAAGTCTAAACCAGATGGTAATCGAAGAGGTATGTTCCTAGGCTACTGCAGCAACTCTTCTCCATTACCATGCTAGGATCATGTCTCTCCCTCAATCCCTTCTGCTATCCTCAAGATCCTGCATAGGAAGTGCAAGATTAGCATCTAGACCAGAGTCAAGCACCCAACTGGATGAGAAGAAACGTTTAGGTTAGACTCAATAACAGCATACTCCAGAAGGACCTTCCTTCTTGTTCTTCAGGGTGGCAGGTAAGTAGGGCAGTTCGCTTTCAATGCCGTCGTGTGCAAATGGAAAACTTTCTTTGCATCGGCCTTTTTCTTCGCCTGCCTTCTTCTTCTTTGTCCTTCCACCTATTGCTTTTCTAGACTTCTTTTTCTTTCCATAAGGACTTTTCTTTGGAAGAAAGTCCGTTCATAGCAAGAACTGAGCCTTTAGAACTTTCAAGAAAGCTCAGGGTAACCAGCATATTCATTAATCGGCCAAGGAATTTTTGAAGTTATGCATGTGGTAATTCATGATGAATTGCCCATATGCATCAATCAAGGATTGAGAATGAATATCTTTTCGTAGTTCAAGTCAACTTCACACCAGCTTCTCAAGCTCTCCATGTCCTTGATCATTGTCAGAAGTGATCTTGGACTGACTCCCATCAGCATCTTAGCCTTAAAAAGTGTTTCGTGACTTGATATTGGCTGGCGACTCTGTTCACCAAACATCTCCTAGGTTAGCCAAATTTGCGAGCAGTTGATATCTCATGTTGGCTGTAGCTCATCAAACATCGAGCCCAACATGTAATATCTGGCCTTATTATCTTTGTCTATCCAATTTTTCAGAGACACTCTCTGTTCAATAGATGGACCGCATCTGGCAAGGTGGGAGGGTCCTGGTTCCAGTACATGGGTTAAACTTCTCGGAACCCAAAACTATTTTTAGTTCAAGCCAATCATTATAATTGGGGTTCCAGTCAGTCTATGTGTGTCCAGGATGTGTGCCAATGGTTGACGCAGACATTTTCCTGTAGACAATCAAAGTTCTAATTAGATATTGTAATTTATGACTTGACCAATTTATTAGGTAATTTTTATTTTTAAAAATAATTTAGCCCCACTTATTTCTCGGATCCCTTACACCTCCTCTGTAGGAGATGTGAAAATCTTCATGATTAATGATTTCTAGGGGTGCGGTTCACCAACTGGCTCATTCATCCTCACCTAATAAGTTATTGGCTTATGGGTTTAGCCAATGAGTGAACAACTCTTGTTCAATGATTCTTCTAATCATGGTGCACCCAAAAACTGGTCTCTAATCATGAATCTACCATATCCAAAATTATTGATCCATTCCTTAATTAAGTCAGACCCGATTCATTTGCACAGACTGGGTTCCTAACTTGAGTCTTCTCATCGTATCTAAAATATTGAGTCCAACTCATCCTCCAGCCCATAGCATCCGAATGCCTAAAAGAATGGTTGCGTCTCCTGTGCAACTGAG
Organism: Cocos nucifera; assembly: GCA_006176705.1. Lineage (NCBI taxonomy): Eukaryota > Viridiplantae > Streptophyta > Magnoliopsida > Arecales > Arecaceae > Cocos > Cocos nucifera. Next base: position 65,074 of record QRFJ01007100.1, read on the forward strand.
CTACTATATCAGCCGAGGAAACAATCAACCCGGGAAGGCGCACATCTACAATGGTGGAAGACTCGGACTTAATCTTTTCTTAGGAGAATTTAATTCAAAGTTCTCATTAAACTAACTTCTCATAGTATAATAATATGGACCTAACCTAGTGGCGATGGGTAAGCTCGGATATGACCACCCTCAGATCAGAACTGTGCAACAGATATGGTCAGTAAGTGAGATCGGTGGAAGGAATATTGCCAGGTAACTTGTAACCCAAGAATGCATTCGATTCGAGTAGCTTCCCCAATTAAAAACCACGAATCGGTCAATATGTGCCAAAACTTATCTTAGACACCAAATTGTTGAGCCAGAACCAATTGGGTTAGCCTACAATCCAGACACTAAAACCTCTGAGACACTAAATGAAGTCTTGCTTGACGTGACTCGATCTGACCCGGACTTAACCTATTAGGGCCGATCAATTAGCACTTGTTGATCCCATCTAACCAACTATTGATTCCGTTGATCAACCGCTCTAGACCTAATTGAAGGCTACCCAAGCCCGAAACCCAATTATGGATATTGTCTTAGATCTAAAATCTCTAATTTTAGACCTAGATTGATATTTCATAATTTTAATTTTTATTAAAGTAGGGTTCATAAACAAAATATGCACAATAGATCCTAGGTTTCAGGATGCTAGGGTTTTACAGAAAGTAAGTTTGGGATTTTTGAAATTAAAGACGAACGTTGCAGCACCCGTACACATCATAAGAATACCCCATCGAATTGAGAAGAGAGGGCCTTTAAATCTTATCTTGCATTCTTATGATCGGACGGTCAAGAGAACACCTTAATCAGGAACATCCAATTACTACAAAACGGTTTAGAGCTATATCATATATCTTCATAACAAATCAGATCCTAATCATGCATTTTTGCATAACATCTTATGGTATCGAAGTCATGCATATTTTTACAGGATCTAAACTTAATCTCATAAGTAATCTAAAAAAATTAGATTTAAATTAATCTTAATCAAATGAGAATCTAAATCTAGATAATTATTGAACTAATTCTAATATCTTAGTTATGACATGCATCATCCATATCTCAATAATGATACTTTAAATAGTAATAATTATTGCTACATTCTTTAGATATCAATTTTTTAAAAAAAATGATATATAAAAAATGAATAAGAAATAACTAAAATGATTAAAATCATGATTAATTTAATCAAAACATGCAAGAATTCGTAGTAAGACTATTCGTATTTTAGAGACTGAGTCATTGGCATTTTCCTAATCGTTAGATCCAAATATTTAATTTTAATTTTTTTTTTGAATTTCAGATCTGTACAATCGTCAAATTCATGTGACATATAAAACATTTATTTTTCTAATAAAAAAATTTAAAATCAGATCTAAATATTTTAGAACTCTTGGCTCTGATACCAGATTGAAGAAAATCCTTGATTTTTTCGGACCAAAGTTGTTCTGAATATCTGATCAGGATCAGAGGATATATTTCTAAATTTTTTTGCTTGATCTAGATCAGATCTAAATTTTAAATCTAATTTTTTATTTTAATAAAATTAAAATAAAATCTAATAAATTAAATCAAAATTAATGTACCTTGATATGGTATCTATTATCCGTTGATGAATCCTGGTGATTTGCAAGCGGAAGGTTATGGATTAGCCATGCAAGTGCTATCCTCTACCGGTATCCCTTGACTGGTATCTTAGGAGATTCTCGTTATTCGGTGTGTATCATTATTTCAAAATTAAGATTCTGGATTCTGATCGGAGGACTCAAAACTTCCTTTTGAAGATCAGCCGTCGTCGTAGCAGCGAGATTGCAAGCGCGTTTCTGGCAGTCAGTGTCAGTCGCCTTTCTGTTAATCTGGATCGCCACCAACAAAGTCCAAAACTCCGTTTGGACGTGGAGAGGAAGTGGAGGAGAGTGATTTGGCTGATGGAGGAAGGGGAGAGGCAGCCTTCTGGGCATGTATTTGATTCAATTCTCCATCGAGGTTGGCATAGGGTCTTATTTTAGATTGTCTGGTGATCCAGACTTCTCTTGCTTGCCAAACCTAATATCAATCGTATTGTGAAATAAATCTTAAATCTGATTGGTGGAAATAGGAGTCGTCGTTGATTCTCTTTCTTGCCTAAGACTGCAGGTCTTATAGAGTCATTAGTGTGTCTGTGAGCGAGGAACCCTGTTTTTGATCCAAAAGAAGGGCCGCCAATAGTGCGAATCCTGAGGCGGTTCAACTTTGGACTGCTTAGGGGCGTGCACTGGAGTCGTAAAGTGAGGAAAATTGATTTCCCAGTCCAGGTTCGTGTCGATTTGATCCAGATCAGAGATATATTTAAAATTTTCTCTTCGATCCCAATAGATCTTGATAATGTTTAGATCTGATTCTTATTAATTTTAATAAAAGTAAAATTAAAAAGATAAATTAAATCAAATTTAAATTTACTGATCTGGGTAAATCCTATACCCTGTTTGACATATCTAGTTTGCAGCTGGAACGTGTCTGGATCTTAGCGCACGCAAGTGCTGGCTCTACGATATCCACTCGGGTTGGATCTGGACGATCTATTCTTCTCTATCACAGGATCTACAAAAATCAATTGGAGATCTTCAAAACTCTTTTGAAAGATTAGCAGTCGTCCTTTAGTCGCACCGGCTTCTTTTTTTGAATCGCCTTTTCTTTGATCTGGAATTGCACCAAACAAGTGTACAAAACTCTTTGATGTGGAGAGCGAAGGAGAGAAGAGACTTATGAGTGAGAAGAGGGGAGAGGCCAGCCTTAGGGCATGGAGGAAACTTATGAATCTCATCATATCTTCTATCGTCATTTACAATTCTGAGGTTGATAATAGCGTCTTATTTATAGAGACAAGCTTGATCCAATCCTCGTTCTTTCCCAAACAATCAATCCTTTGTGAAATCAGATCTAAATCTGATTGGTGGAAATAAGAGACCCATGGGATCTCCTTTAGAGGGTGCCTAAGACCAGTCAAAGTTGTTCTTAGAAGAATCTAATTGAATCAAAAAGGAGAATGAGAGTCGCTATCCAACAAGGATGCTAGGCGACTGGCACAACAGTTGGACACGCCTAGGGTGGCAATGCGCCTTCTCCTTGCCAGGGTTCTGGTAAGGGGAGACAGGCCCCAAGCCCTTTCCAATAGGTGCAGACATTGGTTCAAAAGTTCAAGTGTAAGGTCAATGTTTGAGCATATTAAAGTAGATCTTTTGACCAAAGTCAAAGAACAGAAATGGCAGGTGACCAAAAATGGCAGGTAGTGTCTTACATATAAGAACTTTTTGACTTGGACCAACCTCTTCGACCATAATGAAGCCTCGTGTTTGAGCACAAACTCCTTTGGGCATTAGAATGGGACAACATTATTTATGATAGGCAGAATAAAACGTTAGGTTCAATCGAGGGTAGGCCACGATTTCCTTTGAACCTAATTGAATTCATTCAGATCAATTGAATAATTCAGTTCAAGTTGAATCACACAGATTCAAACCCTTGTTTGTGTGACCGCGAGTTAGGTTCAGTTTCTGTATGGTTGGATGTCATGATCTCTATCAAGACATATCGAAACTTCCTTTCGATGGATTCAGAACTTCTTCTGATTGAACTAGACATGATGGTACATCTACTAAATCATTCTAGATGCTCCCAAAATTCCCAGCAGTGAGACTAGAAGTATAGGTGTGCAACCCTATTAGAGCGAGGTGTGAACATCTTGGGTGCAGCTACCTGTGCGGTGATTCAAGTTCTTCTATGCTTGAGTCCCGATCAGATTAGGGTTAAGATGGAACTATCAAACCCTAGTCTTCTGTATATTGATGTAATGCATTCGGTTCGAGTCCAATTGTGAAAATCTAAAATAGAAAACTACTTTCTATTATATTCAATCTAACATGGCCATTGATTTCTGACTGATCTCATGATCATCATAGGGCTCTCTTTCCTCTTTTTACACAGGAGATAGATTCCATCTTTGATGCAATACAGTTTCCTAAATGACATGGAGTAGCACATAACACTCGGGTTTCCATATGGCTAGTGACTGAGTAATTGTGTAGTCAACTATACACCCTCAAGGTGAACTGCCGATGCATATCAGGTCAAAGAAAACCAGACACACTATGCAGCTCGAGTCAGTCATTGAGCGAGGAAGGTAAGACCCCATAATGACTACTCGAGGTGTCACGCTCAGTGCCCTCTGTCTCTAACGAGTACTGTACTCTCGCTCGGTGTCTCCACCCTTAGACTCAAGACTCATCTTCTAAAGAGAAGCGATTGTACACCAACCTTACTGATCAATCACCATCCTCGTGATGATCTAAGGGCCAGTGGGGAGGCAATTTATGAGTAATAATTGATTAATTCATGTTGTAAATTTTAACTCTTTAAATATGATTATCGATTGACATTAACTCAAGGATGTATAACAGACACTAAATCACATATGGTGATAGAAAATAACCCATTTAGTTGATTTTAGTCAAATTAAATTTTGCCCTTAGGAAGTGTATATACAAGTGTCAAGCCAATTCTGCTTATGGCACATATATATAACAACTCCATTTGTCCTAAAGCCAATTGTGACAAATAGTTAATTCCATCTTTCTCAAGGTGGGCTTCGATCTTCTGCTGGCCCAACGGCTTGTGTAAGTGGGTCTCAATTATCTATGGATCGACTCTCTTGACCTCGACATAACCTTTTTCGAAGGTAACGCAGGATGAATGTGTATGCGCTAATATGCTTGATTTCTTGGTGAGACCTCGGCTCCTAGCAAGGGCTATGGCGCCAATTGTTTGTTCGCAAGTATAAGGAATGCATCATGATGGCTTACCATTTCTGCAGCAAACTTATTATACCAGATGCTTCGTCGCAGCTTTTGATGCAGCGATATATTCGTGCTTCCATGTGTGGAATCGCTATCACGTTTGCTTGAACTCTTTCAGCTAGAAGCTCCATAGTTGCACACAAACAGACTCCCAACGGATTTCGATCAGTCCTATATCGGACATGAAGTCTGAGTTGTGTAATCCTGGACCAGGAGTTCTCCATACCAAAGACAGCAAATATCCTTATTTCTCAAGTTACTTAAGATACATTTACAAGAAGTCAGTGTTCTTCACCTGCGATTTGACTGATATTTGCTTGTGTACACTCACAGCATGGGCTATATCAGGTTGTGTACATAGCATGGCATACATGAGGCTCCCTATTGCAGAAGCATAAGGATCTTGCGTCATGCGTTCTATTTCCTCAGAGGTGTCTGGGGCACATCTTCTTGGAATGATGAATACCATGTCTGAAGGGGTATTTAATCCCTCTTAGATTTTCCATACTAAACCTCTTATACTTTCCTTATGTACATCTTCGATGTGAAAGTTCCTAGCATCCTGATTCGGTCTATCCCTATAGACCTTAATCCTAGGCAATAAAGGATGCTTCACCTAGGCTTCATAGAAAATTGCCTTGGACAACCAACCTTGACTGAAGTCGAGCCCATGAGAATATCATTCCCAATAGCAAGGATGTCATCACGTACAATACGAGGAAGACAATTAGCGCTCCACTGACCCTTTTTGAAAACACATGGTTCCTCTCATTTTTGATACAACCAAACGTTTATCACTATCATCTAACGAGTGTCCAGCTTCTGAGAGCTTGCTTAAGTCCATATATGGACCTTTGAGCTG